>JARUKP010000916.1:0-10301 GCA_029874955.1 Octopus insularis
ATGCCCTTCCTAATGCCAACCACTCTGAGAGTGTAGTGGGTGCTTTTACGTGCCACTGGCACAAAGGCCAGTCAGGCAGTACTAGCAACGGTGATGCTCAAAATGGTGTATTTTACGTGCCACCTGCACAGGAGCCAGCCCAGCGGCACTAGCAATGATCTCATTCGAATGTCTATACATGTGCCACCAGCACAAGTGCCAGGAAGGCGACGCTGGGCACAGGTGCCATCATGATTTCGCTTTTGCTTGCCCCAACAGGTCTTTGTAAGCCAAGTTTAGTGTCCAATGAAGGAGACGACGTTGGCACGGGTGCCAGTCATCGAATTTAGTTTGATTTCGATTTCACTTGCCTCAACAGGTCTTCGCAATCGGAGTTTAGTGTCCAATGAAGGAAGCTACACATAAGTGGGCTGGCTACACCCCTGGCAGAGACATTGGATTTAGGTCTCATTTGGCTTGCTGGGTCTTCTCATGCACAGCATATTTCCAAAGGTGTTGATCAGAAGTCAATCGCCTCAGTGAGGCCCAATGTTCGAAGGTCATGCCTCACCACCTGATCCCAGGTCTGCCTGGGCCTACCTTTTCCACAGGTTCCCTCAACTGCTAGGGTGTGGCACTTTTTCACTCAGCTATCCTCATCCTCATCCATTCATATAAAAGATATTTCATTCGGTAGTTAAGGTTGTTTAAACTATAACGCTCAAACACACACATATAAGTAGACAAGAATACAAAGAATGATATTGGTTTCAAATTTTAGCACAAGGCCAGCAATTTCGAGGGAGCGGGTATGTCAATTACATCAACCACATTGATCAACTAGTACTTATTTTATCAACCCTGAAGGGATGAAAGGCAAAGTTGACCTTGGCAGCATTTGAACTCAGAATGCCACTAAGCATTTTGCCTGGTGAACTAGCTAAGATTTCTGCCAGCTCACCACCTTAATAACCAGAATAATATTGATTTCAAATTTTGGCACAAGGCCAGCAATTGTCTCCAATCTGCTATAAGTTGCAATAGATGTTTGCCATGACAGGAAGGAGTATACAAGTTTGGTATATATCCATAAAACAGGCCATCCAAATTAGGCACAGTCAGTCATCACCACCTGTGACTCAGTTTTCAGTTTTACACAACACTTCAATATTTCTGTTGTGAAGTGACTATCAAAGTAGGTACTAAAATTCAACATCTCTGACCCATCACTATTTTCAAACAGTCACGCAAAATACTACTGGAAAACTGCACATGTCCACCTAAAATCAACTAGCACATATTCATCATGGTCTGTAATCATGGATTTGTTTCCACATTGCACCTCAACCATTTGTGCAGATCAAATGATTTCCTTGCTCCGTTTCTTAGTGCATATGTGTCCAAAGTCTGGCAACACAGACCTTGTTTCCCATCGAAGAAATGGATGGATACAATTTTCGTTCACAGCACATTGGTAGTATCATCTTTTCCCACAGCTTATTCTAATGTACTGACCAGCTCATTCCTTGTTCTTTACAATTAATTCTTTTCTATTGATTTTACAATGATGGATCACTTCCAAGAGAACAACTACCAGTTGTTGATAATCAATCCCTTCAGCGTCATACTCCACTCAACTAGCTTGCTAATTCGGTCATTGTGGGTTTCCCATTCCAGGAAAGATGCATTCTGTTTCCTGTAATTGAACCCCACCAAACTCCTACCTCTCTATTTCCAACCAACCACATGTAGACAGTTGTGGGGTTCAATATGTGACTGTTGAAATCACATACTCATGGAATGTGTAGTGACCCAACCAAAATTGCAGTCATCCCATACTATCATTATATGCTGACCTAAGTATTCTGTTTATACTGAATATTCTCTCTTTTACTCTCTTTCACTTGTTTCAGTCATTTGACTGCGGCCATGCTGGAGCACCGCCTTTAGTCGAATCAAATCGACCACAGGACTTATTCTTTGTAAGCCTAGTACTTATTCTATCGGTCTCTTTGGCCGAACCGCTAAGTTACGATGACCTAAACACACCAGCATCGGTTGTCAAGCGACGTTAGGGAACAAACACAAACACACACACACACACACACACACACACATATATATACACATATATATACGATGGGCTTCTTTCAGTTTCCGTCTACCAAATCCACTCACAAGGCTTTGGTCGGCCCGAGGCTATAGTAGAAGAAACCTGCCCAAGATGCCACGCAGTGGGACTGAACCCGGAACCATGTGGTTGGTAAGAAAGCTACTTACCACACAGCCACTCCTGCACCTATATTAGCATATCAGACAAAATCAACTTAACCCTTTTCCTGAAAATGCTGGCCTTGTGCCAAAATTTGAAACCACTATAGCTGGTTCTTTGTAAAATGGTGAGTTGGCAGAATGGCTAACATGCCAGGCAAAATACTTAGCGGCATTGTGTCCGTCTTTATGTTCTGAGACCAAATTCTGCCAAGATTGATTTGTCTTTCATCGTTTTTTTGGTTGGGTCAATAAAAGAAGTACCAGTTGTATTTGTGTGCGTGTTTATGTGTATGCGTACGTATATGTTTCTTTGTCTTGACATCATGTGACAGTTCTGAAACCATCGGGAGATGTCGAGATGAGCATCGTTTCTTTCCAATTTTTCATTAAAAAAAAAAAGGAAGCAAAAAGCATGCTTCAGGGAAATATTAAATTACTTGCAAATGCGTGAGGAGTAGTGGTAGGAAGGACATTCTGAGACCATAGAAAATCCACCTCCACAAGTTCCATCTGATCCATGCAAGCATGGAAAAGTGGACGTTAAAACAATAACAATGATGATGATGGTAATTCTAGGAGGATTGGTCACATCATCTATTCTTCCAACCCAAATATTTGTTTGTTTGCAAAGTGTTTCTCAGAATGGAAAGAGGCTGTGAGGATTAGGTACAGGCGTGGCTGTGTGGTAAGAAGTTTGTTTCCTAACCACATGGCGCCAGGTTTGGTCTCACTGCATGGCACCTTAATGTCTTCTTCTATAGCCTCAAACCAACCAAAGCCTTGTGAGTGGATTTGGTAGATAGAAACTGAAAAAAGCCTGTTGTATATGTCTATATATATCATCATCATCATCATCGTTAAACGTCCGCTTTCCATGCTAGCATGGGTTGGACGATTTGACTGAGGACTGGTGAAACCGGATGGCAACACCAGGCTCCAATCTAATTTGGCAGAGTTTGAGGAAACCCTGGGTAGCTGTATTTAACAAGACTTGAGGATTTTATTGTAATAATATCTTTACTCCCTTAACTGACCAAGAGCTATACTATTTGTTGAATCCCTATCACACACTCTGATCTTCATGTGAGAGCATGGGTTGGGTAAAAATGATCTGACAAACCCTAGCATCATTTCTGTCCAACCCATGCCAACATGGACAATGGCCATTTAATGATGAGGATGATGATGATGCATGTTTATGCGTGTGCATGCATACGCATAACCATCAACATTTGACAGCTTAGCTTGTCCCTCTCTGGTGTCCACATTGCCCACTGCCATCATCACCAGCCAATCTCCTCTTTTGAAAGTGAGTGGAAGACTAGAATAAAAGGATGTCTTACCAGACAAACAGTGAAGGGTTTGTGGCAGGAACAGAGTCTGGCCATAAAAATGCTCTCTCAAATTTTTTAGCTGAAATCTTATGTAGTAACATTAATTGAATGTATTTTACAATGGTGCTATAACTATGGGTGAAGACGCATGGCTTAGAGGTTAGGCGTGTGAGTACAACGATTGTGAGTTCATGGTTTCAATTCCCAGACTGGCTGCACATTGTGTTCTTGAGCAAAACACTTCATTTCACAGTTTTTCAGTCCACTAAGCTGTAAACAGGTACCAATGCAATAGAGTAGCCTTCTGATCAAAGGAAAAGTTGGCCTGCTCACCCAAGGCTAGCATCATTTCAAAGCTAAACCAATGAGAAGTGCACTGTGATCAGTGATGTATAACAACATTCAATGTTCTAGTTGATCACATGATTATAACTATGGACGTTGGATGATCAAATATCCTCATCTTCAAATAGTTTCATTTATCAATAAGAGGTTAAGAAACCCATTTTGCAACCACATGGTACTGGGTTCAGTTCCACTGTGTAGCACCTCGGGCAGGTGCCTTCTACTGTAGCCCCAGGTCAACAATACCTGGGGAGTGGATTTGGTAGACAGAAACTGAGTGAAAGCCTGTCACATACACACACATATATCTGTGTAGCTTGGTCTCCCACTACTGCTGTTGGTTTGTTTATATCCTCAGGGCTTAGCAGTTAGGCCAAGATTTAAGATAAGTACCGGGGTTGATTTGCTCAAGTAAAACCCTTGAAAACAGTGTCCCAGCATGGCCATGATCCAATGACTGAAACAAATAAAAGATAAACTGATTAATGGCGGAAGAAAAAAAAGTCTCCATTTACTTACTTTAATATCACCCACTTCATTATCTCGGCTTGTGTATTCTCGAAGAAGAAAATCGGTTCCAGCCTGAAAGGGTAATTACCAAGACTTGTTACAATATATTTCCTGGCATCCCACCCCACCCCCAACACTTCACATCACCTGTGCTGCCACCTATTGCCACACTGACACACACCTCCTTCCTCCACCTTCTCCTCCAACGAATATTCATGATATTCACTGCATTCACTGTGCAATGACGAGTTATCAAAAGATTTTCACACACTCTGACTGGCCCCTGTGCCAGTGGCATGTAAAAAGCACCATCCGAATGTGGCCGATGCCAGTACCCCTTGACTGGACCCTGTGCTGGTGGCATGTAAAAAGCACCATCCGAACGTGATCAAAGCCAGGCCCGCCTGACAGGCTCTTGTGCCAGTAGCATGTAAAAAGCACCCACTACGCTCTCAGAGTGGTTGGCGTTAGGAAGGACATCCAGCTGTAGAAACTCTGCCAGATCAGACTGGAGCCTGGTGCAGCCACTGGCTTTCCAGGCATCAGTCAAACCATCCAACCCATGCCAGCATGGAAAGCAGACATTAAACAATGACGATGACACACTGAGTCTCTCTCTCATACATTAATTGGAGGTAGTGACTTGTTTCTAAAATGGACTCACTCTATACACCACTATTGTTCGTAAGAAAAGTTAAAATGGACTCACCTCATGGTAGAGTCGAGTATCATTTATCCGGACCAACACATTGTCAACACGCAAGAAGAACCGCAACAATATAAACACGCCAGACGGCATCACACGCTGAAAGACAGACATCGACCATTAAGTCTGCATGTTTTAGGAGACGGGAAAATCTTAGAGAATTTCAATTGTTTTAAGGAAAAAACTAATTAGAACCAAACAGGATAATTTCTTAAGAAAACCACCCTAACGAATTTTCAGGTGCAGGCATGGTTATGTGGTTAAATTTTCTTCCCAACCATGTGGTCTTCTACTATAGTCTTGGACTGATCAAAGACTGTGAGTGAATTTAGTAGGTGTGTGTGCACATCACATGATGGTTGTAAATGAGCATCCCTGTCAAACAAGTGAGGTTGTTTGTTTTCAGCTTCCTGTGAAAAACATATCCAACCATCGAGAAATATTTCCCTACCTGGAAAGAGGTGATGGTTGGTGACAAGAAGGGCATCCAGCCATGGAAAAACTCCCTCAACAAATTCTGTCTGACCCATGAAAGCATGGAAAAGTAGACATTAAATAATGATGTACGTATTGAGTTCCTTTTGCTTAAATTTCCTCATCTCAGCCTGGCATGACAGCCTTCAGCTCCAGCACCGCACCAGCAACTCCATCATTACCAAGATAATGAATTCAATCTGCTAGAAATACCAGCTAAATCTCCCTCAAATATATTAGATACCTCCAAAAAGATGGCATGGTCATGGATGGAATGTCTTTTCTAATAGATTTGCTCAGTTAGAGGTGACCTGGGGTCTATATAGCAACAACAAACATCCTACCAGCATGCAGCCCAAATGTACTTGTACAAGCCTTTTGATGCCAATTCACTTGTGACCACCTCTGGTTCAGTGTTAAAAATTTTGTTTTAAAATGATCCAAGTTTAATATTTTCCATCAAAATTTCACATTGATTTATGGTGCCAAACCCCAGCTTAAGAACGACAAAGTTATTTTACCAAATTCTTCATCATTTTCAAAATTAATTGAAACACAGTGTATTTCAACAGGAATATGGCAATGAAAGGGGTCGAAAAAGGGTTCAGTAGAGTAAAGAAAGGCTAAAATAAAAACTCACTATTTTCACACTCAATTTAGAAGCACCATTATCGGCAAGTTCATCTTCGAATAACAGGATATCCTGATAGAACAAGATCTTTTCACGCTGTTTTAGTTTCTCCAGATTGATTCGTTCCGTTGTTGGTATCACCTGGATCGATGGAAAACAGAAAGAAATGTCACTGCTTTATATTTAACATGAAAATCAAATGGAAGATGTAGTTGTGATACCTGTGCCGGTGGCACATAAAAAGCACCATCTGAATGTGGCTGATGCCAGTGCTGCCTTGACTGGCTTCCGTGCCAGTGGCACAAAAAAATACCAATTGATCGTGGTCGTTACCAGCTTCCTCTGGCCCCTGTGTCAGTGGCATGTAAAAAGCACCCTCTATACTCTCGGAGTGGTTGGCTTTAGGAAGGGCATTCAGCTGTAGAAACACTGCCAGATCAGACTGGAGTCTGGTGCAGCCTCCTGGCTTCCCAGACCCCAGTCGAATCGTCCAACCCATGCTAGTATGGAAAACGGACGTTAAAAGATGATGATGATGATGATGATATAGGTCTCTCCAGGTGGAGCCACCATATCTCTGCATTGAGAGGTCACAACTCTGCTATTGGGGCTGTATGATTAGAATACCACAAGAAAGAACCACAAGACAGATTCTTCAAGCTGAGCTAACTGGCAGATCTAGAAGAGATAGTTCGGCTGGCAAGTGTAATGATGATTGCCTCAGAGAGGTAGTAAGGAAGAGGAGGTGACTGAGGAATCCACTCACACGACCCTCTCAGGAACAGTGGGTGGAGAAGATGGGTGGATGGATGAATACATTTGGCAAAATAGCTTGAATACTAAAGAGTTAAACCACTGGGAAAAAAAAAGTCTAATGAAATAATATACTTACACTAATTGCTAAATTACTGTCTTTTGAGAAAAGTGATCCTTTGTAATCTGTAGTGAATGTCCAGTCAAAAGGTTTCAGTGCTTGTTTGATGTATTCACAATCAGATCTAAAGAGACAATAAAGAATTTATTCTGAAATTTCTATAAATACAAGAAATGGAAAATATGCCTAAAATACAAACTAATTACAACAATTCATGCAGCATATATTGCCATTCCCTTTGCCATCGTTTTAATGTCCTCTTTCCCATGTTTGCAGAGTCTATAGAGGCAGATTTTCTACAGCTGGATGCCCTTCCCGTCACCAACCTTTACCTGTTTTCAAGCAAGGTAATATTTCCCCCCATGGCCAGACATGTTTCTGCATAACAAGGGAAATTAATATATGACACTGCTTGTATGGCAGTGACACTCATTTACAACTATCATGTGATGACAAAACAAGGAGACACAAACACACACTTGTCACTGATTCACAACACACACACACACACACACACACACACACATACAGTGAAGTCACCAAGAAACTTGCAAGACAATACCCCTCAAATGAATTGGGGAACAGTGTTCAAGGAAGTGGCTTGAATTTCTTTCAGTTGTTATTTAGGTCAAAATAATGGAATCTGTGAATTTTCCGGCAATTTCATTCACAAGAAAAATTTGGGCATGAATGGGTTAAAATGGTCCTCCAGAGGAATGGGTGATCAAATAAAACATCTGTTTGGATAAAAGAACATAGAATAAACAAGAATATATTTACCTGGCATTCTTCCAAACTTGGGATGCAGCAACTTGAAGCAGATCGTGTTCAGCATCGACGCACTTTAAAGCATCCAAAGCATTAAATTCTAACCCAAAGCCATCATTATGTTCCAGTCTGAGAATATTGTCAGCAAATACCATTTCTGGCAACTGTGGCAGAGTTAATTCCTTTTCATAGCTGCCAATCAAAAAATAAAACCACAAAATCACAGACTAATAAATATTATTTACATATCAAAAATTACGTCATCAATAACCACCATATTTTGCTGACTGAAGAAGTTTAATAACATTATTCTTTTTTCTGATAATGAGAAGGAGACATGTAAACAGACAATACCCTACAGAACGAGGTGAGTAAATAAGCTTATTTTAGAGAATCACGGTTTTTGTGTTTGTCTTATTTAATGGTGTTTTGAAATAATTATGCAATGAAGAAAATACAATCATAATCATCGTTTAATGTCTGTTTTCCATCTTGGCATGAGTTGGTTGGCTTCACAGGGACTGGCAAGGCCAGAAGATTGCACCATGCTTCACTGTCAGTTTTGGCATGGTTTTAACAGCTGGATCACATGTACATCCTTTGGTGTTATATGTGTGTGTGCATATATATAGATATATATATATATTATATCAAGATTGAAAAGGAGATGCCTACACATAAATGTATTTGTATATGTGTGTGTGTGCGTATATAAATTACATGTGTGTATATGTCTAAATAAAGTTCTTGATGGGTGTATATGGTCTGTATGTTATATATGTGTGTTTATATTTTGTATGTATACACGTGTGTGTGTATACGTGTATATAACAGTACAAACTAAGATGTGGATATTGCAATTTATACATGTGTTATGTGTCTGTGTGTATAGAGTGTATATTTTTATGTTCACTGTCTCTCTTTGACACTTATATTTACTTCTAATGAACTTCTTAATTTAAAAAGCAAAAAAATCTAAAGAAATAAAGAAAGCTATTGATTAATTTGAAACATTCCGTTCCTCTCCTTTTCTACTGTTTGGAATGTCTTGTGTCTTTACAGCAATTTGGTTTCTCATCCTTTTTTATTCTGCTATGTGTGTATGTGCATGTAGATGCATAATTTATGTGAGTTTGTATGTGTATTCTAGTGTACCTTCAGGAAACCTGCCAGTCACCTAGTCACCTACCGTTCTGGTAGACACTAGCCAAATTGACTACATCCTCGCCAGGGAAAGATGGCTGCTTATGAATGCCAAAACCTTCCCAGGAGAAGAACGTATCCCACAACATAGACTAGTAGTTAGTGATTTGAGGATCAGGGCTAAGGGGTTGCCCAGAGGACGACCAGCATGGAGGAGAAGGGGTCTGGAAGCTTAAAGATCCTGCAAATGGACAGAGATTTAGAGACATTACTCGAAGCCTTTCACAAAATAGAAGGAGATATAACTTCACACGATGTAGAAGACAACTGGAGGTTTCTACGGGACAACCTGCTGAGGGCCACTGACCAGATCTGTGGATGGTGCAAAGTCCCCTCTCGACCCAAAATCACGTGGTGGTGGAACAGTGTTGTTGAGAGGGCTACTAGACAAAAGAAACAGGCTTGGAAGGGCTGGAAGAACGGTGGTAGCAAAGAATTGTATCAGACTGCCAGAAAGAAAGCTAGGCGACAGGTTTATTTACCCAGAGGGGAAGCAGATGAAAAAAAATTTGCCAATGTTCTGCGCTGTTCTGTTCTGCTGAATCACTATCATTTTATTCATTATTAGCATATATCAATAACGTAACTTTCCTGTTTGAAACAATGCTATAAGAATTAGAAATTTGTCATTGAATGTTTACGATACACATAATCAAACGAAGTATGAAATGAAATATAATTTAAAATGAACAAACTTATGCATATATTCCATATCAAATTAATCAATTCGCATACTGAATTTCAGGGGAGGGTATCAAGAAATATATCAGTTATGAGTTTTCTCCCTTGACAAAATAACTTCTGGTGATCATTTTATATTTCTTTTTCAACGGTGAAGAAATTTTATTACTTATTATTTTATTACTTTGGTTTACTAAATATTTTCGGGCTATTAACAGACCACTCTTCTGAATGGGACCACTCTTCTTGAATAGTACCTATTTTATCTACACGACCATTTTACTTTTTTCTACTCTAGTGCTTATAATATCTAATGTCAGTTCCTCACATTGACATAAGACTTCCTATTGGCAAGAATGGAGAGAAGCAATTGAATCAATATTCAATATGTAATTGATATGTATTTGATCGATCCCAATGTTGCGAAAAGCAAAATTAAATCCCGATGGAATATGAGTTTACAAAGCGTGAAAATGAAATTAAAAACATGATTGTCTTCTGTCTTCACCACTCCCCTCTCTC
>JARUKP010000917.1:0-10301 GCA_029874955.1 Octopus insularis
TTAGCAGTTGGTATTCATTGTGTTGACTGGCGGCGTGTCGGTGGCGAAGATGGTAGTCGCATTGCCGGACGAAGCTGTTGATGTCACTGGACTGTTGTCGCTGCTGCTTATGATCTGCTGATGTGTGGTACACGACCAGTTCCATAGAGAAACTTAGCCGAGACAATGTTTACTGCTGGGTTTTGCCTTATACAGCTGACAGGAGGCTCACCAGAACCTTTGAAGAATGTTCCATCACGTGACCGTATTAGAGGCTATGATTGGTCAGTTAGCGCTCTGGCGGGAATTGGTAAGCAAGGAATTACTGCTTCAAATAATATCTAGTTGTTCTCTGCTACGTTAGATCTTGTTATACTTAAGATGAGAAAATGGCTTAGAAATGGCGATCGAGGTGTTAGATTCACTACATATATATGCGTGTGTGTGTGTGTGTGTGTGTGTGTGTGTGTGTAAAATAATTCAATAAACGATAACTAGCTATGAGTAAATTACGAAACGAGTATATGAATGTTTTTGCTTTTTATTACGAAATAGGAATATATATTAATAGACGATCAAAATTTAAGTAAAAATACATTATATATTACATCTATTTCTTTTTTTTTTTTTAGGTAGCACAATCAATTTGCTTATTTTTATTTAACCAAAATAATTTAAACGCTCAATGTGAACGAAAATTAGGAATGTTGAACCCAGAGAATTGACAAATGTTCTTTAATACTTGATTATTTATCTATAAATTATAGAGCAGATTATGTTGTTTTAAGGAAGGATTTTACATTTTCACCATTTCTTGAAAATGGGCTACTCTTTTGAATAGCTTATTAGGAAAATCATTTAACTATTATTGTAATAGATACAAGAAGCTTCCAGTCAGTATTTGGTCATGCATTATGACTCTAACCGACATAATTCGTGGAACACATACCTATTTAGAGACGAAATATTCCATTTGAATGCTGTCGCAGTGGATACGCATTAAAGTTATCAATAATCTTGGGGGTTATAATTTGATGACTAAATGTGAAAAATGGGAATTTAACTATTTTTATATATAACATATTGCTATAGCTCTATGCACGAGGTATTCTATAGAATTTTAAACAGATACATCTGCATAACCTTCTATAACCTCCGTAAATAATATTATCTATAGCTATTACTCATAAATCATTGTATTAGCTGTTGTAAACCGGTGGAGTGTATTTATGTATATTTTGTTAAAATAGATACTAAAACTCAGCAATTTAAAGTATTTAAATCCATAAATGTAAATAGGTATAGTTTTATTTTATCATAATTTAGAAAAATATAAGATCTGTATTTATGGTAACACAATACACTTTCAGGAACAGACCTATTTTTCTTACACGTTTTAGTAGTAAATTCTACACAAAACTATATATACTTCTAGTAGTCAAAACTCTCAGTTATTTCATTCACATCATTTACAGGTTATGAGGAAAATTATCTACGTATGTAAATGTTTTACACGAGTTACAATTAACAACTTAACGTTAGGAGATATAAGATCAATAACTTGTACCATCGGGCTCAGAAAAGTGTTTATCAGCAGCTGAGCGGAAAGGTTAACAACAGTGAGAAATCAGATGCTGAAGGAAGTAGGTTTTGTAGTAACACCTGTGATAACAGAAAGAATAATAAGATGCTGAAGGGTTGAAGGAATTAAGATTGGGTACAAATCAAGTGAAGCGGCACAATATAAGGATAACAACTGAAACGCTAACCAACCGACAGCAAAGTTCTAAACTGGAAATAATGTGAACTTCCGGATGGTACTGGTTGAAAAATTTCCCAGTGTTACAAGAAAGAATAGCTGTGCAAAAGCACAGTGGATATCTCAAAGTGCATGACTACAAGGAAAACGGTTCTTTACCAAAAGGACCCTGGTGAAAGTAATACAGTGGATAACTTCCGGACAATCTCCTTCTTGCCCTTGAAGTGAAAGGTGATGGTTTTACTTTTCTGTTAGGTTTAAAGGTTTTGCGGTACATTGACCTCTCTGTTTTTCTCTCTTCATGCGTTTCTGCGCCTCTCCTAAGTGTTCATATTTATTGGCTTGTACGATATAATGAACACGCTCTTGAACATTCAAAAAACAATATCTTTTATTTTGCCGTCACCAATATTGCCGATGCTGCTACTGCTGCTGCTGTTACTGCTGCTGCTGCTACTGCTGCTGCTGTTGCTGCTGTTGCTGCTACTGGTGTTAGTATCATCATTGTGACTGTTTGTAAATACTAGTTGGGTTGGTGGTGACGTTGCGAGCTATATTGACATACACTTGGTCGCGCTTCTAAGACTGCTGATGTGAGGGCATTTCTGGCTGTTGTTGCCACAAAAGTGCACTTACTAGTTTTTGTTTAATAACTTTTACGTCTGTTGTATCATGTTGTAGGAGATGACTACTAAACATTTCACCTTCAAAAATTTTTACCGTCTTAATTTTTTTCCTGATCGGACGATACAGTTCTCACCGATTTGTAATTTTCGCAATATTATTTTGCCTTAATATTGTGTCCCAGATCAAAACAACGGTTGGTAATACCTTTCTTGCTCTTCCAACTAAGTACCAAAGTAGAATTCCAAATTCAACCAAACAGGCTCTGAAAAGGAAAACACAACACAACCTCTTGAACTTCCAAAATACAGTAGGTTTCGATGATAACGGTAACAACAATAAGCATAACAAAATGATAATGTATTCTGCATTAAACACATAAGGTTGGCAAAACTTGAGAATGTTACAAATCGGTAACAATCGGTATAAAGAAATAGAATAAAAAAAGAATAACAAATTTTATGGTAACATGATAACGGGAAATTCTCCCAAAAGAAAGGAATTATTACATGTTACTTTTGAAAGCCGATGATCACACTCTATCTCTCCAATCTGCAGTTGGATACTCAAAGTAATTCTAACCAGACCTACCAGGATCAGCACTATCGTCTACTTTAAAGCTATTTCACGGAACGTCAACACTTCACTGTCTACATTTCTTTTGCTTCTCAACTTGATGAGAATTAGCCCATAGTGTCTCACCGCAATTTTGTCAAAACGACCAAGGTAACAAAATATGTCTGCTTTTCTAAATGATTGTGCTACATGTGACAACAGATATTCAACATAACCCACATTTCAGGAATCTGGGATGCAATATGTTTGCGAGACGACATGTCTCATTGCACTACTTGCAACATGGGCAAACCCAGATGAAGGCGATTTTATATCTGTGAAGTTTGCTACGAATCGGCTATTCTTGGATACATTCATGGAACCGACTAAAGGTCCTCCAGAACAGATTTATCGCTTCAGTTTCATGGATGCTCATAGTTTCCCAAGCATGTTTTTGCTTTTGTCCAACAACACAAAAGTGGAAGTTCCAGCTACCTCATTACATCAAAGTGAAGTGTGTAGATATGCAAGAATCAATACTACTCAAACAAGAAAATACAAAATGATAAACATTTAACGATACTGCATGGTTTCAATAGGTGGTCATTTACCCTGGACCACAAACAGACATGGATATGCACAGTGGCCTTCCAAACCGTGAAATCGGAATCGGTCCGAACCGATACAAAATATAGGTGCACGGCTCTCTGCACATTTTTGGATTGATGCATTTCATGAGTCCCAATTGTGCTAGTTTCTTTATCCTCCATCTCTATGACATCGTATGAGGTGGAGATTTCCGACATTGCACATGCATTTTGCCACATTCCGATTCCATTGTCAAATTCATCCTGAAATTAAGCTCGTCAATGTCCAGAATAGACGAGCAAAATGTTGCTAAAGAATCCCACACATCTTATTAGTATTGAATAACATGGTCTGTGAAAGCCTTCATTGCATCTCTATTGCCTCGCTGCGCCTCTACCTCTCGGTCCTTTCGAAAAGGTTTTTGATATTTGCTTTGATAACGTAAAACTTGTACATCGCTTTAAATAATTTGCTGAGGGAATTCTCACGACTGGTTGCAATGCCTTTCCTAAATACATCGCTTACACTTATTGTTTTTGTTTTCTATTCTTCTTCTTTGTATCGCTACTCCCTTAATATATCTATCTATTCTAACCACTCTTTACAGAAAACACAATAGCGCATATTGGTGAAGATTGCCTTTGTCAAGGCTTATTTGACTAACTTGATATTTCGTTTTCTGCAGGTTTGGCGTGCCATGCCAGTAAAGATGTGTCCAGCTACTAGTAACCGGGTCACCGAGTTTAACAATTTTCTATCTTGACCTGAAATATCACAAACAGGTACGGGATGCCGAACTATGCGACCGTTATCTACAGGCTTACAGAAAGCTATATGACCTTGTTGACCTGATGTCATTTGCTAGCATAACAAAATTCTGATAAAACTAAGAATAACTGTTAGGCACTTGGATACGCCTTAATAGCTATGTGAACCTTTGGACTCTTCTGTCAGTTTGTCCAAAGTCTCGTAGCTTGAATCTCTGGTGACATTTCATCCTTCCACTAGCACTAATGAGCTATATGCTCCCAGGAAACACTCTAGACGTTTGAAGAAATATGGTCGTCGCACCTCTGACGACTACTAATTGCACGTTATCCCATAGTAGTAGTAGTGGTGGTAGTTGTAGTAGGAATATGATTTCTGTATTAGTCGCCAGGTATATTAAATAACAACACAAAACTACAAGGACAATGGTTATAGAAAACAGAGGAATTTCATGTGTAAACAACAAAGACAGATGGTAGGACAGGGACATCGAAGACTACCCGGAGAAATCCTGCCAAAACACACAATTGGTTTTTGCAGGTTTTTTCCACTAATGTTCACTCTTCAAGTTTTCCACTTCTAATCTACGCTCATACACATAGAACAAGTCCGTTCGCTCAGGACAGACTGGATTCTCTCATCTAACTTTTAAGAAATATACTGAGTGGCAGCACCTCCACTTCCATTCTGTCTTTCCTTTTCGTTTGAAATTTTAAGGGCTTGGACAAAGATCTACGTGTTTGTTTCTGCCTCTAAAATCATGTCTCTAAACTACTTCCACAATGTCTTTCATCAAAGGCATAAAGACTGTCGTTCTGGTCAAAGAAAGATGGTGGAATGAACTTCATTATAGACACTGCTGTTAATCGGGTCCTCTGCACATATATAAGAGCGTGCGATCGACATAAATCCACAAGTCAACAATTTTCTAGCACTGGGAGAGAAAATACAGAACGGTCTTATCTTTCTGTGAACACCGGAAGAGGCACAACAACAACTTGCAAAATTTATCTCTAGCCTGATACATCCCTCTGATAATTGCCAAGCCAGGGATTTCTGGAAATATATCATGGTCCTGGCTTAGAAACATTCATGAACAGCTCAGCCAGTACACCTTCGCACAACGCCCCGTGTTTTCCCAATTAAGTCGTCAAACTTGCATGCAGTTATCTATCTATTGACCACCAATGTAGCATTTTCACCGTTTACATTACCAGATCTATAGAGGGATGTGGGCGATTGGCAACATCCCAGATATCGATCACCTGGCAGAATAGTCGTTTGACATAAGAAAACAGAAGCCCCATAAAAAAAATGAGTGTGACAAACAGTTACACTGTAATGTCTAGGAACCGGTAAGTGATGCTGAAAGTGTAGGAAATTGCGGTGCATCATTAATCATTCTATGCCCAGAGTTCAGAGTAATCATTGTTGACAACAGAGCTATCTTCTGACCAACGGAACGCATTTAAAACCCAAATGTGAAAAAGATGATCATGTCTGCTCAGGTTTGAATTAAGGCAACGCACAAGGCTCAGGCTGTAACAAATGCGGGAGAATGTAGTAATTCGTCACTGCTCAACTACCTTATTCATGGTCCATTACTTGGGGTAAGTCTCTTCCAAATCTAATCACCACATTTCATCTCTTACAAACCTATATATTAGATCAAAATGCTCCGAAGAATTTAACTGGTACATCAATCTAGCACATCCGGATGCAGTTCAACGATATGGATCTGGGTACCCAGCTGCAGCTCCGCCATCATATAACTGTTAATTCCGGAATCTAGCGCTGTCTTGTATTCCCTTATCGTGGTGCAGAACATCTCGATGGGCTTGGTTTCTAAGTCGAAGACAGATCTATCTCACCTTTGTTCGTAAAGAATACACCTGAAAGTATACAGTTTCCGGATTTGAGGCGCTAGGGTTAGTAAAATAAAACGTGGTTGTAGCGGGGAACCTTTATGAGCGTTGTGTACGATACAAGCATGGATCCATTGAGTGGTGATTTACACAGAACATGGAGCAGATGTCGCTTTACATCGCAGTGATCCAGTCGCTAATAAACTGACTGAAATTAGCTGCCGTGAGAAATTCCGCCGACTTAGATTTGTTGACTCTTTGGAAGGATTTTGATCCTAATATCTATAATATAATTCTTTAAAGAACTCTATAACATATCAGATGTGGTCATGATACGCGTGAACAAATTAATTTGCAATTGCGCATTATTGCATATCACTAATAAGAACAATAAGATTAATACTGAGACATATATTGTCAACATGTTCCCCTTTGTTCTTGATCTTTCCCAACATGACTCACAAAGAGAGGGTCCTCCAGTTTGATATTTGTTTTGTTAGCTATGCCAGTTTCCAGGAGGAAACTCGGATATCGAAATAAAGTTCATTGGGCAGCAGATATTTCAAACCAGGCGATTTGCTTTATATGCAGAAACTCATGACGACCCGTAATTCTGTGGAAATTATCAGCGTTTGAAATGTTTCAACTCCGTTGATGTGAGTCGCTGCAAGCCCTCTGGATATGAATTTGTGAAAGCCTCTCGTCTGGAATCGTCGAGGAAAGTACCAATGAAATTTGAACATATCTGTGGGTGAACGTGTAGCATATGTGCGTCATGGCCCATCAATCACCGAATTGTGGTCTTATTACGAAGCTGAACCTCTGCAGCTCGGGTATATTGAAGAGACTTCGTAGGTTTGGTGTCTTACGGAACGCAACTTAGCTCTGACAGCGTTTTGCTCATTCATTTCCACTTTTGATGCGCTTTATTTGACCTCCTTCTAAGACGCTTTGTCACCCACTATTCTAGTTTCTTTTTAATTGGAGCTTTTTTTTATCAAAACATTTCGATTTTACCCTAATCACTCTTTAGAGTGCTAACTACTATTTGTCAGACATTTGTTCGCATAACGTTTGCGGAACTAATTTGTCAATCCAGTCTATTTATGCTTGGTGCCCCAGTAAATGTGCTACCTGAAAATCTATCCTTCTCTATGTAGCTGATCTAGGTCGACCAGACCAGTGTGCATTCTGCGTAGTCAATATTTCTGAAGTCATTAGAAAATACTCTACCTAGCTACAATCTTGATGATCCGATGCAGTATCTCCATGTCCACATTAGCATATTTTCACCATACCAAGTTGGTACATGTCAGTTTAGTATGGAACCTCAGAGGAGATGTGCAATGCATTTGTTTCACCTCTTCTGATAGTTTTGTACCGTTTTATAGGTTGGACATATAGATTTCACGAATCCGGGTTAGACACAACTGTTTTCACGCAACATAATTCAAATTTCTTCAGTAAGCACGATACTCCCTTAAATACAAACTCTCAACGACTTCCTACGACTTCTTTCGTCTCAACCAATACGTTACTCTCTTTAAGAGTTCGGCTACTCCATTCTTTCAATCTCACGCAGGTGTAAATGACTCTCCGCAACATCTACTCCCTTTGAAGACTGACTTCCGTTCGAAGTTAATATTATTTTTATTATAATTTTTCTTTCACCGCATCTTTCTTTTTTGAGATGTTCTTCTTAGGGAACAATGTTATCCTATAAAGCTTTAAGAATTGTGTCAATGCTGCGACATCGACTAGCTCGTTTCTTGATTTCTTTAATGCTCTTTTAAATGTATGCTTAAACCTTTCCGCTTTCCCGTTTGATCTTGGATGATACGGCAGAGTAGAAATGTGTTCAATTCCATATATTTTGTAAAACATTTAAACACATACGCTGTAAACTGTATACCTTCGTCGGATACTAAGTTGTTTGCACACCTATCTTGCAAATAGTACATGAAGAAATTCTATTGTTACTGTAGAGGTTGGTTTCCTACATCTACATATTTCCGACCACTTAATATAACTATCTTCAACAATCAGGTATGGAGACGCAATGACCCATTGATCAGAGCAGCGGATTCGCGGTCATCAGATCGCGGTTTCGATTCGCAGACCGGGCGTTGTGTGCGTTTATTGAGCGAAAGCACTTAAATCTCCACGAGGTTCCGACAGTGGGTAGCGGCGAACCCTGTTGTAGTCTTTCACCACAATTTTTTCTCACTTTCTTCCTGCTTCTGTTGCACCTGCATTTCAAAGGGCCAGCCTTGTCACACTCTGTGTCTCGCTGAATCACCCCCGAGAACTACGTTAAGGGAAAACGCCTCTGTGGAGTGCTCAGCCACTTGCACGGTTATTTCACGAGCAGGCTGTTCCGTTGATCTGACCAAATGGAACCCACAGTGAAAATCACGATATATGCACCATTTACTGGTTCAGAAAAACCTATGTGGAGCCTGGTCTATGTATGAACTGTCGGTTTTAGGCGATGGTTGGAATTTTACCGGTGGTGACTTTATATAATCCTTTATGTATGTTGACTGTAAGGCATTTCGAACATTCATCGTCTTCTCTAATTTGTAGGTACGCGTCAGCAAGATCCGACTGAGTAAATAACTTTCCACCGTTTACTTTCAAAAATATCCTCCGAAGTGGACAGTGGCAAGTTTTAAGACATACGTTTAAACCAGTACAAAAATCAGTACAACACTCTGATTTTATTATTTTGTTTCTTAATTTGCACAATTGGTATGGCGGCGAGTTGGCAGAATCGTTAGCACGTTACGTCCCGTCTTGAAATTCTGCCGAGGTCGACTTTGCCTTTCATACTTTCGGGATCGATTAAACAAGTACCAGTTAAACACTGGGATCGATGTAATCGACTTAATCTTTTTGCCTATCCTTGTTTGCCCCCTCTATGTTTAGCTCGCTGTGGGAAATAAAGAAATAGATATACACATTTGGCGCTGCCCATTTAGAATATTCCCCTTTATGGATAAGTTCAATTTTTTCTAGTCTCTCTCGTTCTTCATTGACTTTCTTCATCACTGCGAAGTGTAACATTAGTTTTGGTTTAGACACTGGTATGGCATTTTCTTTTATTTGAAAACAAAGACCTAGTTTATCGGACAGAAATTCAGAAATTTTTTTTTTTAATCTTTTCTTTCAATTCGTCTGGTGACATGTCTTTACTGTAGGAAAAATCATTTATATTTTTACAAAACAGATTTATGAGAAAGTCTCATAAATTAAACAAGTCTATCCAGCCAGTACTGAACAAATTTGTTGTATTATTTAAAACAAAATCTTTTGCATTCAAGGTTTTACTGAGAAATGTAACCTCAATTATAATTACACCCCAAATATGTAAATTTTTTTTCTCCTGTGACGCCTTTCGTAATCTTTGAAGTTTCCATTAATGTAGACTTTTTCTATTTTTGCCATGTGTTAGCCTTAATAATAATAATAATAATGATATTACTGCCTGTATGTAGCTGTAACTATCTTGTATCTAACCGCGCTTATCGAAGAAACCAAAGAAGAAAAGAAAAAAGGAGAAAGAAAAGACGCACTCATCACCAGAGCTGAAAACACCTACAAAAGCGGGCGGGGCGCTACGTCGAACACGGTAGAGGAATAGGGGCCGAAACCGGACGTGGTTCCTCTTGATAATGTCTTTAGCCACTGGATCCTTTGAAGGAGCTGTTGAGGTAGTGAACCACGAAACGTGATTGGAATTCCTCGCTGCCTGTATCTTGTTGCTACAAGATACAGGCAGAGAATTATTGATCTTCAACATGAGGCAAATAAAATCGAAGAAAAGGATTACTCGCACATACATGCGTGTCGACCTGCAACTAAAAAGGAAAAAGAAAACTCGAAGATCAAGACCAAATCTATACTACATTTTAAAAATAACTGACTCCGTTTAAAAATTTTAAATGGTTTAACTGTAAAAAAATCGAACATAAAAGCTCACGTTGCAAAATTAAAAAGCAGGTCGAATGAAAAAGGATTCTGGAAAGGTCATCACAACAGAAAGTCTAAGTGAGACTCACAAATGAAATTTTGTGTACGTAAAACTTAATAATGTGAACGTATTTGCCTCTTGTCAAAGATTAATAATTCTTTGACATTCTTTTGCCACTTCATGCAGAGTC
>JARUKP010000918.1:0-10299 GCA_029874955.1 Octopus insularis
TCTTTCAGTTTCCGTCTACCAAATCCACTCACATGGCTTTGGTCGGCCCGAGGCTATAGTAGAAGACACTTGCCCAAAGTGCCACACAGTGAGACTGAACCCAGAACCATGCGGTTGGTAAGCAAGCTACTTACCATACAGCCACTCCTGTGCCTATGTTCAACAATATTTATAACAATATGAGTGATAAATCACCAGCCTTCGCATGGTTGTTATTGTCAACTTCATTCGCAGTTTTTTTATTTGTGCAGTTTGGTGCAGATATGAGAACTAACTTTTGCCTTATTCTTGAGCACTGTTTATTTAAGCTATTCCAATAAATTTTCTTTTTTTTTTTTCCTGAGACAAAGCATTCCATTAATATGTATTTAATATTTGTGGTGTCAGCCATCTGCTATTGAATTAGATGTTTGCCTTGTCTTTATTTCCTCCTTGTTTCTTTCTTGTTTCAAGGAGTTTAGCTTTATAAATGTCAAACATGAGAATAATCTTGTCAAAATCTGCTGTCGATGCTAGATCCTGTTATTGAATATTTAGCTAAAGATTCTGTGACTGTGCTGATTGTTTCTTTTACCATTCTTTGGATCAATGCCATTCCATCCGCAAACAGCAGTTTTTGAACTTTCAACTGACTGATGTTGTTCTTCTCCAACATGTTCCTTAGATATTGTTGATTTTTCACTTTGATGAGTTTCATTGGTTTTTCCAGATTTTCCAGGCAGTGTCTGAGTTTGAACCTGGATGTACATAGAAGGACAGATATATCTAAGACAAAAACAATGCCCTGAGTGTGAGTGTAAACTCAATGTTCTTAAGTGCATTCTTCTAATCAAAATCTCAGTTTGATAGTGCATAGACTTAGTACATTCTTCTTATCATTGTCTCAGTTTGATAGTGCCATAGACCAACCATAGAATTGTTCTGTTTCTTTCAGGCCCTCCTTTGGTCATGGACCTTGGTTGTTTATTTCTTATTTCATGAGAACCTGGTGTTGTCCTGCTTCTTAACAGTTACCCAGAAGCCAGTGTCTCCACTGATGTCTAAAGCAATATGCACATCATACTGTATCTAGCCATTTTCATCGACCAATCAAATTTTGTAGAATATTCTCTTGGGTGACATATACATGTCTTATTAAAGTTGTTAACATACTCTCTTTTACTCTTTTACTTGTTTCAGTCATTTGACTGTGGCCATGCTGGAGCACCGCCTTTAGTCAAACAAATCGAACCCAGGACTTATTCTTTACAAGCCTAGTACTTATTATATCAGTCTCTTTTGCCGAACTGCTAAGTTATGGGGACGTAAACACACCAGCATTGGTTGTCAAGCGATGTTGGGGGGACATACTAACTATATACACACACAAACATATATATATACATACATGCAAACATAAAGACACACGCACACGCATATGTTTTGACGTATATCTTGGATAAAATAACTGATTAATGACACGTATGCAGCGACTCCCATAAATTTGGCTTTGCTTAAAAACGAAAGCAAGTAATCACCATTGTGATAACTTTTATATCCATATCTTTGTTTATAACAAACGACTTTGTATATGTACAGTGTTACTGGAAGGTTTTTTTTTTATTACATAGGCTTTAGATA
This sequence comes from Octopus insularis, assembly GCA_029874955.1. Lineage (NCBI taxonomy): Eukaryota > Metazoa > Mollusca > Cephalopoda > Octopoda > Octopodidae > Octopus > Octopus insularis. Next base: position 1,621 of record JARUKP010000918.1, read on the forward strand.
TTTATGGAATAGTGTAAAATTCCTTCCCACAGAGAAAAACATATAAACTGGAATGAATTCGATCGCAGCTTTAATCGTACAACATCCTGGTCGTAGTTTTGCTTTATGTTTTAGTTTATGCGTCAGATCATATAACGATTAGTGGTACTAGTGAGTTATTTTGATTATGGCCAACTCGTCAGGTTGTTCAATAATCTTGGTAATAACAGCCGGACTAATTCTGCATAGAAATTCTTGACAGGAACCGTTGTTATATTATTGATATTCCTGAAAAAATTGTTAAATCGCTTAAGTCTTTATGGGAAGTTCTGCAGAAGAGTTTTCTTGATGTATGGGAATTTAACTCGGCTTAAAGATTTTTAAGATGTTCTTCAAAGTAGCTGTCTATTTTTGAGAAGCATGGCATCTTCTTGCATATTTTTTCTTATCAAAAATTTCTTGGATGCATGCGGGTCATATAGGAATTATTTGGTGTTCAGTCTGAATGATCTATTGAATCTGTAATGACACAAATAAAAAAAAAAGAAAAAAAAAAAAGAAAAGACAAGAGGAAGAAATGGAAGAAATTTTGGTATTTTCATAAATAGGTTTTAACAAATAAAATGCGAAAGTTTCAGTATTTCTGATTGGAAGCAGCTACCGTTGTCCTTTAACTTACAAATATATAATATAAAATTATAAAAGAAAAGATAAGTATTTATATATATATATATATCAGGTCATCCCATGAGTTCTGTCCGATTTTACCTTTTTAAAACTTGAATGAAATTTAATAGTATTTTTTAATGTCTAATGGAATTAGAAATTATTTATATGCATTTGTGTACATCTAAACTAATTGAATATTATTTTACAGAATAATATAAATATAATTTCTTTGATTAAAACCCTTTCTAGCATGGAAGTATCCAAAGAGCATTTAAGGCACATAATGCTTTATGAGCACAAAAAAGGAAACTCTGCAGCCGAAGCGACTCGAAACATGCACTCAGTTTATGGGAAAGAATGTTTGAATTAAAAAAACCTGCAGTAAATGGCTTGCTAAATTCAGGAGTGGAGATTTCAGCCTTGAAGATGAAGATCGAACAGGACGTCCAGTTGAGTTTGATGATAAGCTCCTTGAGGCGTTACTTGGAGAAAATCCTGCATTATCAGCTGAAAAATTGGCAATAAAGCTTAGTTCAAACCATACAACTGTTCATCATCATCAACAACTTGGAAAGGTTCCTAAACTTGGAAAATGGGTGCCTCATGAGTTATCCGAAAGCAACAGCAAATCCAGAGTTGACATCTGCTCTTCTCTCCATTCTCACAAACTCATTTCATCCTTTTTGGATAGACTTGGATAGACTGGCAATGAAAAATAGATCTTCTATCGAAATGTTAAACGTTGTAAACAGTGGCTTAGTAAAAGGGAAAAAGCTCAACCACAACCGAGAATTATCCATCTAAATCTCTAACAATATATAACATGTTCTATAATAATCTGTCTGAAGACTTTCTGCATTATAGAAGAGAAACAATGACTGCCAAGCTGGCAACAGAAGCAGCTGTTAATGATAAGCTGTGTTGAGCTGAATCATCAATTAATTCAGGATTACTATTTAATCATTAATAAATGATTATGATTTAATTGTCGTTGAACTAACTGCATCTGTCAATCAAGAAAAAAATAGATCCTTCAACAGAAGCCTACAACAATGATTGCACTGACATGCTCAACAATGAACAGAGGATTGTCTTTGAAATAGTGAAAACAAAAATTGACAACAATGAAGGGAATTTGCTATTTATTGATGCTCCAGGAGGAACAGGCAAGACTCTCCGTTTAAACTCACTGCTGTCTTATGTTCATTAAAAAAGTGGAATTTCCCTTGCTACAGCTTCCTTTTATATCATGGTGACACTGCTAAAGCTCGCTTGCACAGCTCATCCCTGCTTCAAGTTCCACATTCTAGTAATACCAACTTCAATGTGTTTTTTTTTTTTTTTGCCTAATGACGCAACTGGGTGCCTTCTATACAATGCTCAGCTGTTGGTGAGGGACGGAGCCCCAATGTGCCACTGATATCTTGAAACTTTAAATTGCACACTTCAGGATCTCATCAACAATAAGCAATTCCTGGAAGGAAAATAATTGGTCCTTGGTGGAGATTTACAACAAATTCTTCCTGTAAATCTCAAAGCCACTTGACTTTCGCTTATAAACACATGCATAAAAAGATCTTCACTTTGGAGTGATTGCAAAGTCTTGCAGCCATAGACAAATATGAGAGTTCTAAATTGTCTGAATAACGATGACATCAATACATATAATTGGCTAAATCAGCATGCAAATTGATTGTTGGCACTGAGCAAAGGAAGGATTCCCAACACTTGATGATGGTCTCTTATTTAAGGATGTCTTTATAATTTCATTTTCCAGGACAGTCAGTTCCAAAGAAGAGTTATTTGGAATTTCTTTTGCCAATTTACCAATGTACTACACAAATGAGCAGTGGATGTCTTCAAGAGCAATTTTAACAACAAAAAAACGATAAAGTTGATGAGCTAAATGACAAAATTATGGAAAAAACTGCCAAGAAGTATAGATTCAGTGGCAGAAGAAAAAAATCTTTTCTCTATCCTCCAGAATTTTTGAATTCACTGATTATATATCGTCATCCTCCTCACACAATCAAGATCAAGATTGGAGCTCCCAGTAATGTTATTACAAAACAACAGGATCATTCTCAAGGTCACTGCAATAGTACTCAATACACGGTACTCAACACTTTGCTGACTTTTAAAGGACAAGTCAACAGTGTTGATACTGGAAGAGTACTGACCCTTTCTTGAGTTCCTCTTCAGCCCTCTCAAACAGACTTAGCAGTCACTCTACAAAGACTGCAATTTTCTCATGTCACTTAATAAGAGTCAAGGACAAAGTTTAGAAAGATGCGGACTGTATCTATCTGATCTAGTGTTTGTACACGGACCCTTTTATGTTGCTAATAACAGTGGGAAACCCTGAAAACCAATACAGACCAAACAGAATTCGACAGCACAACCAAGAAGATACAAAATGATAGAAGAACTTTAACAAGGAATGTTGTTTATATTGAAATATTGCTCAAGTATTTTATAATAAATGTTATTGTTCAAACTGTTATTAATTTTCACGAGAAGATCAATTTAAACATTATTTGAACAATTTATGGATGTACATGCATAGCGATGGGTAACAACTTAGTTAAGAACTGGCCAACTAGAACCTTCATTATAAAAGCACACACATCCTTTGCATACATTGATTTTTTGAGTAAACTGCAATGAGCTACGTATAGACCTTCTTTTTGTGCATATTGTGGAAGTTACAGAAATGTTGGAAACAAAATGTACAAAAAAAAGATGAAAGTCTTTTTTGGAATTATGAATGAGATGAAAATATATCCCACATCAATTGTGAAAACAACAAAACTTCCAGAAGTCCAGCAGTCACATTTACACAGACATACAGAGAAAGAGAAATATGAAATGAAAGTTTCTTGTAATGCATGATGGGTGACTAGGTTAGCAATGAAGGTTTTGTATTCAGAATGAGTGAAGGGAAAGTCAGTCCAGCCATATCTCACAATAGATCAAGAATAAGAACAAACTGCTCTTATTCCCTCACACATCTTTAAAATAATGGGTACAAATGAATTTTGAAATTCATAAGATTGTCTTTCGATGTATTTAGAAAATTAATAAATGGAAAGACTACGAGACAGGGTGGAGAGGATGGAGTAAAAATTTTAACGATGAATAACAAATAGCCTGTAATCACGAATTTGAAAATTGAAATAAAATCAATTTAAAATAAATTTCAATAGACATTAAAAATGTGAATGTGTGGATGTATGATTCAATCTATAGCAAACATGATGAGATGTGTGTGTGTGTGTGTGTGTGTTTGTGCGTGTATACATATATATATGACAAAAATCAAAAGCATCAGTGCCCCCACCCCTGTGACTTCAGAGCAAAATCCATCCCTGAACTCAAATTATATTCACACATCCATCGCAAACAGATACAGCTTCTTTTAGTTTTAACCCCTTTGGATTTTTCCCTAATCCTTTCCTTCAAACACTCATATATTGAAATCAATGAGAGTAACCATTACAGTACATTATATATATATATACACACATACACAAATACATATTATATCATATGGTATCATGTATATTATATTGATATTATATATGTGGGGGAGTGTGTGTGTATGTGCTCGTTTAAATAACAATATGGCAGTTTACAAATGAAATGAACGCACACACACACACACACACACAGAAACCTACCAACATGACCTGTCAACAACAGTGCAAAAACCATCCTAATAAACAACAAAAATAATTTCTAAAAAGCCTCCAACAATTATAATAATCTCTTGCTCTGTCTAAGAATGAAACAATCCCATACCAATATCTAAGGAACAAAATTTTAGTTTTGAGTTTGACAAGATGACATGAAGAGTACATGGTTCTGATACAAAATATGTTAAATATACCATTATCTAACATTGCTTCATTTAATTCTACCAGGCAAAATCTTTCCTGTTGTACGCATGAGTGTGTATATGCAAGAACATGCACTCATGAGAATATATGTTTTACATTACACACACACTATATATATATATATATATATAAATATATATTCAACAGGCTTATACATATACACAGATATGTATGCATGTGTGTATGTATAAGCCTATTGAATAACTGAGGTATATATGGTATTCTACTGACAGTCAAGTTTTAACAAATTGTAGAAATAAATAGAAATATATCATTTAAAAATAATACTTGAGGTATTTAGACAAAAAAAAATATTAACATAGATTTGGAATAAACATTTATACTATATGAATTGTTGTTTTTTTTTGTTTCTTGTTTAAATTAACAAAATTTATGAAGAGACTTTAAAATTATTGGCTGGATGAAACTTATTTCGAAGACAAAGACACGTGATGTTGATAAAATGTTTTCAAATCAAAACCTCCAAAACACAGCGGCCAGCCTGCAGAACTCTTGATACAGTGTTCTCTCGTGAATTCTATACAATCAGAAAAATTAAATTTTAACTGGATGGACACACAGCCAATCTTATTACAAGCGAGTGACATTAATATGGTAACCTTTTCCAGCAAACCTGTTTTGTTTTGTTTTTCTTTTCTTCCTAATTCCAAAGAATTTTTGCCATTCTAAATGCCAACACTGTTACAATTGTGATGTTGCAGGCAAACTTCTCTCAGATATTTCATTTCTTTACTTGTAAATATAATCATTCTTTTTTGTTCCTTCCATTTGTTAAGCCAGAGCTAACAAAAAGAAAGACTTTAAGAGCAGCAAAGTTCATGTCCATATGGCTTCAAAATTTAGTTTGAAATTGGTCCAAGAGTGAGCTTTGGTTAATGTGATCTCAGACAAGCTGTAGCCTGAAATTAAAATAGCAAAAAGAAAAAATGGGGAAATATTTCAAAATATTTACTGAATCAGTTTTCCACTTTTGTTTTAATTACAAAATAAAAGAAAAATTTAAAAACACACAAAAAAAAGAGAAAAATGTAAATGATAGTTTGAAGAAAGATGGTGAGTTGACAGGGACCCCTGTAATAGCAGAAGAAAAGATATGGGTTGGACGATTTGACTGAGGATTGGTGAACCAGATGGCTACACCAGGCTCCAATCTGATTTAGCAGAGTTTCTACAGCTGGATGCCAATTCTACAGGTGGATTCTCTTCCTAACGCCAAATATTGCTTGAATATTGCTTGTTTTTTTTTAAATCTAATGTGTTGATTATCCTTGTTTTAATGTCTACTTTTCCATACTTGCATGGGACAGATGGAATTTGCTGCAGCAAATTTTCTACAACCTGATGCCCTTCTTGTCACCAACACTGACCTGCTTCTGAGGTAAAATTTCCCCACAGCCAGATGTTTCCACAAAATATTGGAAATGAAGGACACCCAAAAACGCACTGATGCTGGTTCCACATAAAAAGTACCCAGTACACTCTGTAAAGAGTGTGGTGTTAGGAAGGGCATACAGTTGTAGAAGCCAAGCCCAAAACAGCCTATGTCACCTGGTGTGGTCCCTGGCCTTGCCAGCTCCTGTCAAGCTGTCCAACCCATGCCAGCATGGAAAGCAGATGTTAAACAATGATGATGATGTGCTAGCTTGTGTGTCTATGAGGGTGGTTGATTGAGCATGTAGTTAACAAGGAGTGGACTGAGAGAAGAACAACATTATAAAAGGTACTGAGAGAAAATCACTAAAAAATGAGACTTACCATCATCTTTGTCTCGAGTCTGAAACAGAAAAAAATGTCATCAGAAATAGTAAAAAAAGAGATAATTATTAAAAGAGAAAGTAAATAGTTAGGAAAGTAGCTTGAGTTGATATTTGTCAATAAAATAAATTTATTTTTAATTTGATTCAACTGTTCCCCATTCTTTTCCTGTCCTGCTAGTTACTTAGCAACCTTACTAGTGCTGGTGGCATGAAAAAAAGCACCCATTACACACTGTAATGTGGTTGGCACTGGGAAGGGCATCCAGCCATAGAAACCATGCCAAAGCTGACATTGAAACTGGGTACAACTCTGCAGCTTGCCAGATCCATGTATATACAGCAGCGAAACCAGGAAACCCTAACCCTATGCTTCTTCTGGGATTGCAGAGATTTTTGTTTTGCATTGAAGGTGGTGATAATTACAAAGACATATAAATTGTAGGATTTTTATTCACAAAATCGAATGAATACAAGTAAACATATTACAAGAGGACTGCGATATAGTAATGTGGACTAGCCATTCATACACCTAACTTCTCTTCATCTGGCACAAAGCCACCTCCATCATATAAGATGTGTTGTATGGCTTGTACATTGCCTTTTATTGCTTAGTGAGGAAAGGAAGTGCAGAGGACCTTTTACAAGTCTTCTGAGGCTGGTGGGATGGAAGGTGGAAAGAAGGTGTCCTCAAACGAGATACATGGTGTGAATGCTTGCAACAGAGTAGACTCTGCTAAAACAACCCAAGGATCAGGCAATGGTATTAAACTAAGCAACAGATCATAAAGGCTAAGTTCCAGTACAAGTGAGACATTGTCCAAGGCAGTCATTTTAAATACAAACTCAATCAATGTCTGGCTAAAAGACATGATAGCCATGGCTGGAATGCCTTTGATCTTAGCTCTGCTTGATTAGAGATTATTTGAAGCATGGCAAAACAGATGCAAGACAACAAGATGATAGAATAATATCAAAAACAATGAAGTTGCACTTACAAGTATTTTCTTATAATGTTGTTTCGGTGAGGCTGTTTGTTGAATCCGGTTCCTTTGGTATTTCGTGTTGACCGTTTCTGTGGCCAGGTGATTACTGTCTCCATTGCCAGACATCAGCTTACTGCCGCCACTATTATTGGCTGAAACTTGGCCAGTATTTATTTTCCCATCTTTCATTTTCTGGTATTCCTGAAAGTCATTGAAGAGCTTTTGGTTGTAGAGCTGTTGTTGCTTTAACCTCTGCTTATCGGTCAACTGGCGGATGTTGCCGGTGACTGGAATCGCTACATTTGTGACAGTGCTACCGTTTGGAACTGGTCCGAGGATCCCGGTCTTCAAATCAAGATTCTGTTGTTTTCTGTTCATGATCCATTTCCGCAATTGTCTGACAGCAAAAATAAATAAATGACTTTGTAATAAAAAGGAAACTGTCACTTAGCAAAGAACCATTTCAATATATAAGAGCAGGCATGGCTGTGTGGTTAACAAGCGTGCTTAGCAGCCATGTGGCACATTGCTTAAGTGTCGTTTACTACAGCCTCCAGCTAACTAATTGACCACACATGCATTGTAACATTGTAGTTATTTCTAGGAGGCAGGTTCCCTCTTTTGCAAAGAGTGAAGCAAAGAATAAGAATTTATATATCCTTTCTACTCCAGGCACAAGGCCTAAATTTAGGACAGAGTGGGAGCAGGGTCAAGTCAATTACATCAACTATTACTTATTTTATTAACCCCCAAAAAGATGAAAGGTAAAATTGACCTCAGTAGAATTTGAACTCAGAACATAAAGACAGATGAAAATGCTGCAAAACATTTTACCAGCTCACCACCTTGGTAAGTATTTACATATTATCATCTTAACCTCCACTTTTCCATACTTGCATGGGTTGGGTGGAATTTGTTGAGATTGAGTTTCTACAGCTGGATGCCCTTCCTGTTGCCAACATAGCAAGAAAAGCATCCAGCTGTAGAGAAGTAATATTTCCTCATAAAGACAATTCACACAAAGATTGCAAAGGACACAGCTTGCATGATGGTGACATTTGTTTACAACTATCAAATGATGTCAAGGCAACAAGACAGTAGCACACACACACAACAGGCTTCTTTCAGTTTCCATCTACCAAATCCATTCACAAAGCTTTGGCCGACCTGTAGAAGACACTTGCCCTAAGTGCCATGCAGTGGGTCTGAACCCAAATCATGAGGTTGGAAAACAAACTTTAATATCGAAGTCATGCTTGCACCTATAACGATATATATATATATATATATATATATAATAAGAAAAGGTAACGACATACTTGATAAATGGAATGATGGTGAAGAAGTTATTGGAGTTCATATTGAGTTGTG
>JARUKP010000919.1:0-10298 GCA_029874955.1 Octopus insularis
AAATATTTAGTAAAGATTGCAAGAGGGGTGGGAATAATCAGCTGTTATATAGAACACCTCTCAAATTCAATACCCTAAAAGTGCCTGTCACATTGGTCTTCATGTGATTCAATTCTAAAACTGAGGTCTTCTATTTTTCTTCTTCAACAGAAAGTAAATACAAATTTTTATCCACTACCACCACTAATATTACTGCTGCTGCTGCTGCTACTACTACTACTGTTACTGCTGAAGATGGACAGTACATTGTCTGAGAGTGCAGGTGTGTATATATGAATAATAATTAATCTATAAATGTATGCAGGTGACTGTGTGTGTGGATGTATGTATACATCCTATAAAGCCATGAGATGGATATAAATATATTCACACACATTCCTATATACTATATGTGTGTATGTAAATACATACATTAACATATACGTATGTGTGTGTGTGTGTGTGTGTGTGTGTGTGTGTATGCGTATTTATAAACATGAAATGTAGGAAGATGTAAGCAGACCTGAGAGAATGCTGGGAAACAGATAACATTAAATGTCTATATACAAACAGTAAATTGAGATAATACACACATGTATAAACAACAACAACAACAACAATTTTAAAAAAAGTCAAGTAAGAAAAATCTAGAAGATTAATTGGTAAATGTAAGAAGAGAATAAAGAAAGAAAGCAAGAAAAGTGGAGGAAGGTTGTAGTGTGTCAGGAGAGATATGTTACAGCAAAGTGCAAAAATAAATTACAAAATAGACTTTGAAAAGGTAAAAATAAAGGTGGTTTATTCAGTCTTGAAACATAAAGATGGGAAGACAACATTAAAGGAGGGACTGATGGATTTCATTTCCTATAGAAACACTTATGGTCAGAGAAAGAGAGAGACTTCACATGAAAACATACACACACACATGTTGAATAAACAAAGTAATCAAAGTAAATTTTTTTAAATGGTTTGGTTTTGAAGGATGAAATATATATAAGAGTGTAATATTTTAAATAATTGTCTACTGGTGGATACTGAAATGGCATATATGCAGATCTGAGTACACACACAGATACACTCACACACACACACATGATAATTCATACATATACATATACACACTAATGCTCAAAGAGGCATAAATAGACATAAAACCACTAAAAAAAAATAAAATAAAACACGCACACAGACGCGTGCGCGCACACACCTAACTACAACATTCCAGTGTGTGATCAATGTCAATTGAAACAAATGATTTTTTCCCAAGTTGTGGAATCAAGCAAGATCAGTGTGAAATAAAGAACTTGTCAACTGTTCTGACCTTTGTTCTTTGCGTTTACCTTGAAACTGTGGTCCACTGGCTTCTTAAGCTTGTCTACACCAGTCAGTGTAGGCGGAACCACACAACAAGAAATATTTCCATTGTTTTACAAAACAGCATAAGGACTATATCAGGCAGTTGCAGTGGTGGAAGCAATCAATAACTGTGCAGTGCCATGAGAAGGCTGATATTCTTTATTAGTCTTCTAATTGGGGAGAAAATACTAAATATCAGGAACAGTTTAGTCCAATCATAACACAGGCATGGAATTGTGGTTAAGAAGTTTGCTTCCCAACCGTAGTACCTTGGGCAAATGTCTACCACTATACTGCCCTGGGCCAACCAAAACCTTGTGAGTGGGTTTGGCAGATGGAAACTGAAACAAACTCAGTGTGTGTGTTCTTGCACACACATGTATGTGTGTGTCTCTTTTTCTCTGTATTTGTCCCCCACTGCTGCTTGACAATTGGTCTAAGTGTATCTATGTCCCCATAACTTAGTGGTTTGACAAAAGATATCAATCGAATAAATAACGACTTCAAAAAAAAAAAAAGTGCTGGTGCTGACTAAAAATTCTACAAGGTGGTGCTCCAGCAAGTCTAATGACTGAAGCAAGTAAAAGATAAAGGATATCCATACTTGTATTTTGATAGCAATTAATGGATTTTGTTGAGAACTTTAAATAAAAATGCATTAAAATCTGTTTTGTTTTTTTTTTTTTGCAGCTTACAGAAATAAAGGTACCACTTCCCTTTGACTTACATGTGTATTAGGAAGATTTGGGTTGTAGTAGCAGTAGTTGTAGTATATCGAGAGGTGAAGAAGCTGATGTTAATATGTATAACATCAGAGGTGTTTTCTCTCGGCTCTAAAATGGTTCTTATGTTCAACTGATATCTTTATACTAACAATTTACTCTGTTGAGAGGGCAGAGCACTTTCATACGACAGATACACATTAGTTGCTGAGAAGCCTTTACAGTCAGTTCCCTAGCCTCAAACCATCCAAATTTGGTTTGTAGTTTATAATGTTCTGGTAATTATCTTAAAACCTGGGTGTGTACTCACAATAACATTTGTGTGTCATTATTTCTATGTTTACGTACATCATGTTCATAAAATACAACAAATACATATAAACAAAATGATTTATATACTTAGGTGTATATACTCACACACATACACACACATATACACATACATGTGTGTGTGTGTGTGTGTGTGTGTGAGTGGCTGTTGTTGTGTTTCAAGATGGCCCAATCTGCACAAGAATGTGTGCACTTGATGTGTTATGTTAAATGTTTATATCTTAATTGGTGAGTTTCTAAATGTGTGTGTGCATGAGTGCACACATATATACATATATATACACATACAAACATACACACACACTCACATATGAGCATATATGTGTGAGAGTGTATGTGTGTGTGTATCAGTGAGGTCAGGAAAACCTTGCTACTGGTACCACATAACGCAGTACTACCCATTTCTTGGTCAGATGGTTGGCAATTAAACTGGGTACCCTCACCTGATTTGCCAGGTGAGGAGGGTGTTGTGGACATCCTGCAGGACGAAAAACATGACTTGTCAAAGGGCAACTGAGCTCATTGTAAGCCAAAGGCCAGCCAAATGACCAATGACACAAAAACATCCTACAGATGGGGATGCCAAACTGTGCAGCTATTCTAAGACTGTAGACATGAAAACTCCTAACAAGGACATACTATGTTCTTGAGTTGGAGTAACTGTGCCAAAAGTGATTTCTTGCAGAGTGAGAAAACATGAAAAAGTGGACAGGAAAATACCAGCATCAGCTTTGTTTTAACAGCCACCTTTCCATGCTTGCATGGGTCAGACAAAATTCATTGAGGAAGAATTTCTACAACCAGATGCTCTACCTGTAGCTATCCTTTGCCTCTTTCTGTGTAATGTAACACTTCCTCTAGTTCTTTAAACACAAACATCCAACAGCCAGACATGTTTTTACAGAAGATTGCAAATGAATGGCTGAATGTCACTACTTGTACAATGGTAGCATTTGCTTACAACTATCGCACCATTTCAAGATAAGGAGACATGAACATACATACACAAACACGTGTGTGCATGTATGTATATATATTTACACACACACACACTGTTCAGTGAGTGCTTCTGTGCATTTGTAAATGAGTGCCTACATTCATATATAAATAAATATCAATGACTGTATGTGTGTGTGTGTACATGTGCATGTAAGTGAATGTGTGTGTAGATGTATATGCACACACATGTACTTCTGTTTATATAAGAGACTGTCAATAAATGTGTGTGTGTGTGTGTGTGTGTGTGCGTGCATAACAACTTGTATATATACATGTGTTCGTGTTAAACAAGTTTATATGAGTGTGTGTGTGTGTGTGTTTCAACTCGAATGTTGTTTATGTTTGTATTTGTGTATGCGTATGCATCAAACAAATGGCTATTTACAAATCCATTAAGAGACCAAAGTGTTGAAGAAGTCGAAATGCTGCCAAAAACCAGGATCAGTATGATGGGGGGGGGAAGTAGGAGGGCTGTGAAGGAAGAAATATCTGTATAATTAGATTAGTTAAATATAAGCAGTGTTAATGTTGGTTGGTGGCGGGCAAACTGACACACAGACAGACAGGCTAGACACTCAAAGGAGAAGACAAACTGACAACTGTGTAATGCTATCTTAAAAACTGATTGGTTTAATTTGGGACAAACTACCACACAGTCACATGGTGCTGGGGTGGGTTAGAGAAGTAGTGGAGGGGTACTTTCCTCCTTTGCTCCCCCTCTAAACCATCCTCAATTTGGTTTGTAAAATTGAATCTATATAAGACCAACTGGTTTAGATTCTGTTTGTTTGCTTTGTCATCACCACTTGTACTATTGCCATTACGACCCACCCGCAACCACCACAGACTTCCATCGTTAGGAGGGTGGTGCAGAGAACGGGTTGAACACATAAACATATAACATTGACAACTGCCATCTCCTTATTAGCGTTTATTGTGTGCGTGTGTGTGTGTGCGTGTGTGTGCGTGTGTGTGTGTGTGTGCGTGTGTGTGTGCATATGGCTGGGATGTTGAAAACTCCACCCTGAGCTTCATATGCAGATATTGTATACGCATACAACTTAGCTGTCAAATGGTGGATCCAGTTTAATAAATGCAAAACCATACATACACACCCAAACACACACATACACACCCAAACACACACATACACACCCAAACACACACATACACACCCAAACACACACATACAAACATTTTTTTTTTGTTTTCCATGATAGCTGGACAGCAACATATCCCAGCTTCTTGTCGTCAGATGCCTTTTCTCTAATCAACTCAAGTAAGGAACTTTTATTATTCCACTGATCTTCAAAAGCACAATAAGATTGGTCAGAATGTTGGTAAGGAAAGTAAACCTCACATCACCATTTCATTCAGAGGAGGGGAGAAGTAGAGCCATGGAATGCCAGCATTACTACACACACACACATGAGCATGTGTATATATAAGTGTGTGTGTGTGAATTCTTGTATGTATACGCACAAGTATGTGAAACCTGTCGATGAACTGAAGCCTGTAGAATTTAGTACCTTACCCAAATATGTAAAGAAATTTTTGCAGTGAATTTGAACTTGAAACCTTTAAACTGGCGCTATCATGGTTGAAACACTCTTCCATTTTACATGGACAGTTTTTCCACATCTATTTCCACTGAGATACAATAATTCTTATGTTTAGTCACTTCACATTTTTCTCTTACTCTCTCCTACTACTCCACACAACATTCTTTGTCTCTAAAACTGTTCAACCATTTCACATTCTATAGAAATGGAATTTGGTCATTTCTGGATAGGTATAGTAGTTTCAGTTGAAAGGCCCTAGAGATGTGAGAATTATTGCCATCATGCTGTTAAATTTATTGAAATATTTGCCTTACATTAAATATATTTTTACTGAATTCTTAAAGTTCTCTTGTAAAATATACTTATTATTACCCAGCTATTTCTGCTTGCCATATTTTAGAGTCCACTTATTACAGATTTAATAATGATGTGTTTGTGTATGTGGTTTGAATTCAACTATGAGCATGTTTAGCAAAAGAATAATTGCATTTATAAATAATGTGTGTGCTTGTGTGTATGTAGAGTTATGTGTATACCTAGACAGATGTGTGTATATATTTGTGTGCATGTGTTTGTTAATGCACACAATAGAGTGTATACAAGCATATGTATGTGTTTATACTAGCAATGTGTGTTGTGTGTAACTACATTTATAAGATTTTGCAAGAAGCCAAACTTACTCAAGATAGCTACTGGTAAACTGTGAAAAGAAGCCCTCTCCATACACATGTACATATGAACTTATCTTGTGACATGAAATGAAGATAGTTTACATAAGTAAAGAATTTAGATTTCAAGGATAATGTAATTCCTTGCAGTCTATCCCTCTCTCCGATTTCGCTCTTATTTACAAATGTTCTCTTTCCATATTTTTTCCTTCCAGAAACTACAAATGGAATAGTTTCTGGTAACAGAAATAGCTGCAGAAGATCTCTATTCCAAGTTTATGCAATAAACAGAAGTACTTCACCAGCTGAGGCTGCAATATGGTGAATTAATCCTTTAGACTTTAAACTGACCATATATGGTCCAAATATTCTACTTGTTTTATTTTCAAACCAGCCAGATCTGGCTTCTACATCTACCTTGCAATATCATTATAAATCTGAAAACTAAAAAACAATGCATGCTTAATTTAAAACAATATTAATGAATGTGCATTTGACAGAGTGATCTGAATGCTAAAGAGTTAAACCAAATACACACACACACACAATATACTACAGGTTATATTAATAGTGTAAAATTAATATTAATTCTAATCCCAAATTTCATTAAATCACCATTTCTGATTGTCTTGTAATCATTCATTTTCATTAGTTTCCCCGTTTGATGTTTTAATAAACGTATATTGTTATTGTTCACAGAACATGCATGACCTGCGCGATTTGGTATAATTATAAGTTCGTTGAAATGGATTTATAATAAATATCTATAAATGAGATCTTTGATAATGTAGTGCTTAATGGTGGCTTTAGAATACAATATATTTATGCAGCCATATATGATTTTGACCAGATAAACTACATAACTTCTCATGTCGTGTCTTCCAACCTCCCACCCATGCTGTCAGTAAATTAAATAGTGTTTCGTCATTGGACGGATTTAAATCTAGCCATGATTGTACTTTAATTAACTTACAGCATTAGAATGCCACCATTAGATTATGTTGTTAACACCTCCTTGCATTTTTTGCAAAATCAGAATTTATTGTCAACCAACAATGGAATCTAATGATGTATCTCACCTATATTCTTCATCAACAGGTTTCTTCTAAAGAACATTTTGAATTGAAAACTTGACTCTCTCCGAACATTGGAGCCATTTCTATGAAAAATGGAAGCATTCAATCTTTCCTGGTTTAGATAATAAAACAGGAGATGGGGAGGAAGATGGAATTGGAGTTATTTCTACAGATTTGGTGCCATAAGAAACCACAGCTTGTAAGAATTATTGAAATAGTTCTTTTTATTTTCTGTTGTTTGTTTCAGCCATGAAGAATTTTAGTCAAACAAATTGACCCCCCAGCACTTATTTATGTTTTAAACCTGATGCTTTATTATATCGATCTCTTTTGCAGAACTGCTAAGTTACTGGGACATAATCACATCAATACCAGTCGTCAAGCAGTGATGGGAGACAGAAACACACACACGCACACAAACATATTTATCTATTTATATATGTGTGTGTGTGTATGTGTATACGTATATATGACAGGCTTCTTTCAGTCTCTGTCTACCAAATCCACTCAGATGGCTTCGATTGGCCGAAGGCCCAAGGTGCCAAGCAGAGGAACTGAACCTGGAACCGTGTCTTTGGGAAACAAACTTCTTACGACAAGAGTCATGCCTATGCCTAAGCAAGCCTTAGAGGCAATAAATAAAAACGATAAAAAACACATAATAGATACAATATGTATTACTAAGTACTGTCCAATATAAATATAATACATTAAATATTGTAGTCCTAGGTACACGGTGTCTGAATAAATGGAAGATGGTACGGTTGGAAGGTCTTTAATCATAAATTTACCGAAACAAAAATGATGTCCTGGGACTAAGCGACAATGAAAAAACCCTCCAGTTTAATAACTGACACAGTTTAATGTGTCTAAATACATAAAAATTGGCGATGTTTAAGAAACCTGCTTTGGCGACATTATTGTAAATTTATTTTGGACGAATAAAAACTATTTTGGTCTTTTGTGTGTTAGAAAATGATTAAAGATTGCAAATACGAGTGTTATAAAACTGTATCAATAAAATAGAGCAGATAAATATCAATAATATCGATATAATTACCAATTAATTGCGTCCACAGTTCGTCTGTTTTGAACAACTATCGATTTACCAGACAACAGAAATGATCGTACATTTCCGTCTATTTCCGTACATTTCGTGAAAAACGGGGCCCTTTTTTTTCACCCCTATTTTTCTTCTTTTGTCTCTCATAAATTAAGTAGTTTTTGTTTTTTATTGTTACCAGCACTTTTTATTAATTTTTTTTTTTTTTTTTTTCAAAAATATAGTATTTTATTGCCAAAACTTTGAATACAATTTATTGGTTCCGAAATTTTAGCAACGTTTGATATAATGTCAATGACCAAACACTTAATCTTGTTAATTCACAAATTGAGCAATTAACCAAATTATTTTTCCTAACATATATTCCCAACAGGATAATCTCCAACTATTTTGGTTTTGTTTTAAATAAATAAATTTTTGTCTAAAATAAAAAATAAAACGAAAATCAAGGAATATTTTGCAATAACTGAAGGCCATAGAAATATCGATAGAGAATCAAGTCTTCTGTCGAAGGTAAAACGAGGAACTATAAATATTCTGCTGGTTATCTTGTCTTCATTCGCCTTGATTGAAGAAGAAAATAAAATAAAAACGGAAATTCATGGTAGATTTTTTTTAAAGTTGGAAATTTAAGGAAAGAGAAGCGAAAAGACTGAAAAGAATTTAAGATCGGTTTCAAATTTTGGCACAAGGCCAGCAATTTCAAAAGTGGGGGCTCAGTTGATTATATCTACCCCAGTGTTCAACTGCTACTTAATTTATCGACCCGGAAAAGATGAAAACGGTTTAATATTGATGAAAGGGAAGTCATTTTCCTTACTTTGCGACTTTGTGTTTTTCTAGGAGCATAAAGCAGCATTGATTATATTTGGGGGTCACAGAATTAGCTTTCATGTCTGACTCAACACTGGAAAGTCTGTTAATAAAATGTTCTTGACGAAACAAACATTGGTTAATCAATATCATGTCTATTCTATTATAATTCCATTCACATTTACAATGCTTTATAGGAATATTAAATCGATCCAGTACATCATTGGCACTTTTATTTTATCGGAAGAACCGAAGAACAAAAAGTAACGTTGACCTCAGCGGGATTTGAACTCAGAACATTAAAGGCCATCGCTAAACTCCGCAGGAATTTTGTCTCCGAAGACATCGCCTTCAAGACATTTTAGTTGCTCTCTGGCGATCTTATAGATCGACTGCTGCTTATTTCTGTAAAATAAATAACCTGTTACGAACTTGTAGTCAATTCGATCAATTCTGTCCTTTCCTCAAAGTCTGTGATTCTGTGATAAAGTTAGACATTTCTTTTATTGATTAATTTTAATTTAATGTAAGAAAAATCTGTAAATTGGAAGCGAAATATCTGAAACATACAATGGAAGGAAACTCCGATATTGAATGAAATAAGAATTCAAAGTTTCAGAATTAAACAACGGCCTTTTTACACGCGCGTGCGCGCACACACACACATACACACGCACATGGCAAATGCGCGTTATTTGAACTCTTTATTTCTGCGATCTTTTAAATGTTGTACATTTAAGATAGCAGGCAGTCAGCCAAACTACAGGCTAGTTAAACGTTTAATAATCGATAATGCGTAAAATGTTCGATCGATGTTTTTAAATTAGTGAAATATTATAATTTTAATATTGGAATTTCAACCATGTTTTGTCGTCTGCTACCACAACAGCTCCTTTATAAGATCCAGTTAGATCAAGACATCATCAGGAGGAACCACGTCCGGTTTCGGCCCCTACTCCTCTACCCTACCCCCCCCCTTTCAGAGGTGTCTTCAGCTCCGGTGTTGGGTGCATGTCTTCTTTCTTCTATTCCCTGGCCTCTTCGATGCAGCATCAACAAGTGTCAACGTCCGACTGATTGTCTTGTCAAATTCCCCCCTTTTTATACCTGATGCTAGGCTCCAGTCGGCTGCCCCAGCAAGTTGTCACGTGACACTGTCTAAATGCGTAAAATGTTCGATCGATTTTTTAAATTAGTGAAATATTATAATTTTAATATTAAATATAATAATTATTTCCATAATTAAGACAACTACACTATTGGACAATCGATTTAGTTTGGTTTCATTTTTTAAATACTTTAATATGAAGAAATTTTCTTTAATAGAAAACTTTATAAAAGTGATCTGTATTGAAAACAGAATCCAGCATAGACCAAACGAGGGAATCCCTTACGGTCCCTGATAAAAAGTAGCAAAATGACCAAACGTAAAATAGTAAAAGCCTCTACCGTGTTTGATCTTGTGGTTGGTTATCTCCGTCAAAGGCAATTCCAGCTGGAGCCATTTCACAAGTTTTCATAAACAGAATATCTAGCTCTACATTTCTATAGTACGGTAGAATACGACTTGACGGATATTTGACTGCTATTTCTAGCGGATTAAGCAACGAAACGGATGTTCCCCCGTAGCATTGGATTTGAACTCCCGATTTGCCTCATACGAATTTCAAATCACAATTTAATCACGGATTGATTATATGCATAACCGAGATCTTGACCAATTAATGGCT
>JARUKP010000920.1:0-10297 GCA_029874955.1 Octopus insularis
TTATTATTTATTTAAAAATCAAATTGAACCGCGTTCGTGGAGTTCGTAATTTGAATGCATCAGGTTTTTCCCGATTGTCTGCACCGCAAAGAAAAAAAAAAGCTATTGGTCGATTGCAAGCAAGGCAGCTTGCTCCGGTTGAAGCAAAAGCTTACAATGTCCATGTCAGCACGATCTATCGCCTGCATCGGCCATAAAACAGCACCAACAGCACTGCAGAACATGGCCGTAGAGGGTGCTCCCCGGTGACCACGCCCAAGCAGAACCGTTTCATCCATCTTCAATACTTCCTTTATTGCTTCCGATAAGTCAGCGTGACATCTCGGTCGACCATTAGCACTAGACAGTGAATCATCAGCGACGACACGGTACGACGTCGACTGGCCGCCAACAACTTGCGTTGCCGTCGTCCTGCTCGAGGCCTGTCTTTACAACCCGCCACCGTCAGGCAGTACTCAATGGAGAACGATAGTCTTCTCAGACGAGAGCCGGTACTACATTTCCACCTCAGATGACGGAGTAAGGGTGTGGTGTAGGAGAAGTGAACGCGTGTGTCATCCAAATGGATGTGTAGGGTGGCCAAATTATCATGGATTGGTGTGCTATAGGCCTGAATAAGAGAAATGGGCCTCATGTATTCCAGCGTGTTGGTGCAGGCAGATGGAATGACATCATAGAGCAGCGCTACGTTGACCAGATCCTAAAACTTCACATCGTACCCTTCTTCGTGCCTCACCATATCCAATGCTCCCCCCCCATCCCCTATAGCTAGGAATCACCATAGACTTCATGCGTCAGCACAACATTACAACGATGCTGTGGCCAGCTCTCAGTATGGATTTGAACCCAATTGAACACCCGTGGGATGAAATCTAGAGACTGTTCATCCAGGTGGTCCGAACGCTACAACTAGTATGGAACTAGAAGCAGCTTTCCTCAGAATGTGGGCACAGGTGCCAATGGCTTTAGTGAGCTGCCTCATATCATGCACACCATGTACCGACAGTGTATGAACGTTTTGAACACAAATGAATGGCATACACGGTATTGAAAATGTCACCCCTTACAATCTCGAAGTGCTGGAACCGTCCACTACCTGAACACATGACAACGGCCCATAGACAGTGGTCAAAGTACTTTCAAGAAATTGACTTTTTCAGATTTATAAAAAGTTATCTCTAACAAAATGAATTTAAAACATATTTCACTGTCACATACGTTTTGCGTTTCTTTTTCGGTTCAGCGTATTGTCATTCAGTTCATAGATTTGATCCCTTGATTAAATATACTTCGCCCCAAACTATTTCATCTTTTATCCTGGCATAATACATTTGTGACTACAATAGCTATTACGTAATTTTAGGTAATTTCAAATAATTTTAGAGAATTTTACCTGATAAATTTAGCATGTTAACAACCACAGAGAAGCTATCTTAAAAACATAGCCACAGTATTGACATAGATCTTGTTCAATACCACAAGTATTTTACTTCTTCACAGAGTGAAGACTTAGTGATGCAGGTGATCTATTTCACACCTAATCAAGCAAACCTACGTTCAAAGTTATTCTTTCCAAGGGTATCTAGAATTTAATTTTAGAAGTTTGTGGTTTCGCGGAAATAAGTTTCCTGATTCTGTTACTATTGTGATAGATTTATCCTTTGAATATATAGAAGGTGTGGTATAGATTGTACTCTGTTTTAAGCAGAACTAACATTTGAATATCACTGTGTAGTTCAAGCCGTTGTAGTTCAGGCTTCTGCCGCTAGAAGCCACTTGACACGAACCCCAGAAACCAGTCTGCTAGCCAGCATTTCTGTCATTGTACTACCAATATGGTGGGTCATTGCTTCGCAGTGCTTCTTCCCTGTTTGTCGACTTTTGCAATAGCTGAAACGAAAGGACAGTGTGCTTCCATGAAATGTTTTTTTTTTCTGCAGAAGAAAATAGCAGCCAAAACAGTTGTGATGCTTCAAGCAGCTTACAGGGACTCTACCGTAAGCAAAACACACGTTTTCGAATGGATTTTCACACTTTAGAAATGTCCTGAACGAATGAGAATAACGCGAAAATTCATGAACTCATCTTGGTGGACCGAAATTGAAGAAACTGTTGATATGACTTTTGTATCCTCCCAAAGAATTCTAAGCATGGAATTGCGAATGACAAGAGTTGCAGCAAAAATTGTGCATCATTTGCTCAGAAAAAATCAAAAGCAACCACGACTGAATGCGTATCATGAACTGAGAAAACTGTTGGAATTTGATTGGAAAGCTTTTCCGAAGGTCATCACTTTTGACGAAAGCTGGAACAACGGCTTCGAACAGAAAACGAAGCATCAATCAATTCAGTTGAAGTATATAATGTCATCACGCCCCCACCCTAAAAGTGCGTCAAATGAAGTCCAATGTCAGGTCGATACTGATTTGTTTCATCGATGCGAACATAATTTCCCACACAGTATTTGTCCATCCTGATGAAACTGTTTGCCAAACATTTTACTTGATAGTTCTGAAGAATTTGCGAGAAACGGCAAGACGAAAATGCTCCGACCAGTGGCAAAGTGGAGGGTTGTGGTTTCATCAAGACAATGTACCTTTGCACACCGCCTTGAGTGTTGGACAGTTTTGGGTCAAACAGGGCATCACTCAGTTTACCCACCCTCCCTATTGACACGATCTTGCTCGCTGCAGCATCTTTTTTTTTATTTCGTCGATTCAAGAATATCCTTAAAAGAAAATGATTTATAGATATAGAACAGGGGAAGGAAATCAAAACGATGACGGGGTTAAATGGCATCACTCGCGGGAATTCTAGGGCTGCTTCGAACACTGAAAAACACGTCTAGACCGTGGCATTGCTTCAAATGGAGAATTCTTTGAAGACGATGTAAACATGTAAAGCTATGTGAATAATATAATATTGCAAAATTCCGGTTTCTTTTTAGGTATTCCCTCGCATACTACACTTTGATCTTCGTCAAAATTCTCTGATCCCAAATCAAGAATATAAATGCATGATACGTAAAACATCATAATATGTTAAAATGTACAGATTTTTTTTTTATTTTAAACCGAGAAAAGGAAAAGAAAATTTGCAACTTCATGTATATTATTCATTTGGTCGTGTTAGCCTGTTGCATTTACTGATGAAACTCAGAGAATCAAGGGTCTAGTACATATGTGTGTGGGGTTGCGTGTATGTGTGTGTGTTTGCATGTGTTTGTGTAGAAATATACACATTCATAAGCATAGGCGTGCATAGCCAGATCAAAGTCGACTTACCTTTTTGCAGGCTTTCTCACAGGACCGGATTACTTTCAGAAACGCATCTATCACCTATCTAGATAGGACGAAATCCACCATATCTAATAATATCTCCAAAACGTCGTATATTACGGAGATGCCCCTACTTTTCCATTAAGATTCAGAGGCGCAAGTGACAGTCTAACGTGCACACATACACACACGTTCGTATTTGTTAAAAAAAAAAAAAAAAGGGATGTTTGGAAACCATATTTAGATATTACCTCAATCAGTGTCTCCCGTTCAATCATTCAAATGTTATCAATTGTTTATTTCTGAGAAAAATGGAACATGGAATTAAAATTTAAAAAACAAAGGAAGATTTTACATTACACGGATCCATACAATTTGTATTTTAATGATATATACACGAACGTGAGCACACAGATATGCATACACACAAGCACATGCACATACAAAACACACACACAAACACACACACACACACACACACACACACACACACACACACGCACACAGAGTCTTTCTCTATCTCTCATTTCATGGAGTGTCAATGGTTATTTGAGGGAAATTGTGTAGCTATATATATGTATCGATCGATGTATGTATTGTTATAAATGTCTATGTATTTGAATTTGAAAATTTGGTTCGTGAAAAGTATCATTTCTCATTATGTGTGCATGGATGTTCATATATTTAGAAGCTCTTAAACTAGTATAATGGAAGCAAATATATAACGCATAAATGAACAGTAAATTGTTCAAAAATATATAGCTAGATCTGAAAATAGATATATTTATATATGACAAAAATGAGAAAAACAAGGATCCTCGTCGTTTATATCTTTTATATCTAATCAATAAAATATTATTTTTGAAAAAAACGTATTCTTACGCTCTTGACTCCTTCAATGAAATCATTCTCTATTGGCTCAAAAACAGAAGGAAAATCACTTAACCATGGTGAAAAGTTTGAACTTACATGTTTATATATATATACGTATATATACATATACATATATGCGTACCATTATTAACCTTTTTCGACAAGGTTAATAATGGTATGCAATAAAAGCAATTACAGACCTACAAAACGCAGGAACAAAATTTTGGACAACTTTTGCGACTGCGTATCAAACTTCCCTTATAGTTAAATACCACAATCTAAACCCAAATCCAATACTAATAAAAGGGAATAGAAAATCATACACGTGTTACAAAACAATTATGACATCAAAATCAAGATAAGGGTAGTGCTGTTGTAATTATGGACACAGAACAATACAAAAACTCTGTATCGCACCTACTATGAAACATTACTCAAATACCGACACTCAAAAACGATGATCAGATTAGATACACTCATTTGCCTACATCAAAAGAATCTAACGACAAAGGAATGTTACTGCTTAATAAATTTTGATTGCAAAACCAGCAACCTCTACGGCCTTCCGAAAATCCACAAGAGGAAAATAATTACCGAAGCTTGCAAAAACTTCACCTCAACCAGCATTACTGTACCACTTTTATTCCGCTAGTAAAAGAGTATTTTATGCGCCAACTAGAATCATTAAATATTTTTTTATTGAAAACAATCCAATATAATTACTACTGTTATTAGATTTAATATTCCAATGTTGTAGACCACTGGCACACTGTTTGTTATACACTCTTCACAACCGAAGTGAGAAAACAACATTAATATCTATAATATTTATGCATGAGTGCGAGTGTATTTTGTGTGTCCATCTCCATTAGTTTTCACTTGTGCTTTTCAGACCAATGACAAAGCAACATCTAAATGATATAGAATAAGTATGAGTTTGTTTAAATATACGTGTAAAAGTCTTACAAACAGGATGTGTTGTCATTTTTAATGAGTATCAGTAGTTGTTAATAGAAAAGAGAGAGGTGAGAGAAAAAGAACGGTTGAGAGACAAAAAATGACGATGAACTGGCATATTAAAGAATAGTTTCGAAGGTCAGCTGAAATATTCTACTTTTACTCTTTTACTTGTTTCAGTCATTTGACTGCGGCCATGCTGGAGCACCGCCTTTAAAATAAATATATTTTCAGCTTTATTGCGTATATGCGGAATATATGCAATCAAGGTCGTATGATTTTTCTTTCGCTTATCTGAAACAATTGTATGTTTTAATGAAGAATATTTTGTCTCTCAACTTATATTTCTTCAAATCCAATTTAAGGGTAACGTTTTGTTGGTCTATTTTTCGAAGTATGAAGTTTAAAATTGTGTTTGAATTTTCGTTTCTAATAATCTTATTTACATCTCTAACAATATTAGTTCAAAATGCAACGACAGCATTAAATTCATTATGCCATACTAAATTTTCATCATAAGTTAAGAAATCTGTCTTTTCCTTTCCATCTTGTTTCGTAGAAGATTTGTTTAAAATTTGCATGAGCAAGCAACGTTTGTCACTGTCTCTTTCATGATAACTTGATATGTCTATACTTATAATTAAATGAACTAAAGAGATTTTAAATTTTGTTCTAGACAAGAAAGTTTTTGCTTGCCTTATTATCTTGTCTGCGCTTTCATATATTTAGGCTGATCCACTTGATATTAAATTTAAGAACTGCTGTCTTTCCACTTCTTTACGACTATTATTTGTGTGTGTGTGTGTGGTGTGTGTTTGTGTGTATGTATGTCTGTGTGTGTTTGTGTCTGTGTCTGTGTCTGTTTCTGTGTGTGTCTGTGTCTGTGCCTGTGTGTGTTTGTGTGTCTGAGTGATTTATTTCTGATATATTTATATAAAGACAAATAACATACAAATCTACAACAATTGATGTGCCTCGTTCTGGATTTCTTGTCGTAGTTAATAGAATTTAACAATGCTTATTGCTCATATTATCCTGGACATGAAACGAACCGTGATGTCAACCATTTTTCGTCCATGCTTACAACACATTAAAGATCTTTATGGATATTTTGCCTATCAATAAAGTTACACATTTTTAGAGATAAAGCATTACATTAGAATGATTGCAATATGAGACTACTATTTATTGATTTATTGATTTTATTGTCTTTATTTTATTGTCTTGTGGGGATTTGAACTGTGAACATAAAGTTTCGAAGCTAATTACTGCGAGAATGTAACGAAATATTTATCCCAGAAATTATGAAAAACATTGATATACTATAAACATGAAATAAAATACGATATAGTAATGTTTAAAATATACCAAAGATATCAAGATAAGCAGTGACGGTGTTAGTTAGTTTGACAGACGCTGATGCACGAAATCCTTCTCGCTACAGAATACGAAATTATCTAAATTCGTGAACTTCGGTATCGTTAAGTTAGTGTTAATATAACCGACATGATGTACTCAAAAATCGAGTCAGAACTGAATTGCGTTGATGAAAGGTAACATTATCTGAATCACTTATATTAATGATTGCGTCTAATAGGAAACACAATTCAGAATATATCTGGATATGACTAGATCTTCTCAGATTCACCGAAAGTATGCCTTGCTAAGCAATGTCGTGATGGAAAAATCATTGAGTAAAACTCAACTTAATGACGTATGCACAATGGTCTCAATGAAACTGCTCAGAATTAAATGACGTTGCACTCTGCATTCAATATTCGTTTCAGCTGCTTTTCTTTGAATAATTAAACGTAAACAATATCTTACAAGTAATTCTTAGTAGGTGCAAGGAAACCTAAGGAAGTAATTTCTAGAAATTATGATAAATTTTTCTTTTAGCAAATTCAGAAGTAGCTACGGGATCGTGCAGCCTTCTGCGTATTATACCTGAAACAAATAATGGATAATCTTGCATAATGAACACATTTAATTGTGGCTTCGCTTCTGTAACAAATAGAAACATGGAGTGTTCTTTGCTGGAATTCCTTTACTTAAAAACAATCCTACCAAATATGCAAAGGCTGCTTGATGCCCAACAATATCAAAAATACCAATAACTAACGTAAATTAATTACTGATATTGAATATGAGATACGATGGCTAAATGGCAAAATCGTTAGTACGCCGGGAAAAACGTTTAGCGGCATTTCGTCCGTTTTTTATATTCTGAGTTTAAATTCTGCCAAAGTCGACTTTGCTTTCATTCTTTCAGGGTCAATAAAGTAACAATTGAGTTCTGCATTTCGATATAATCGACTTCTCCCCACCCCACTAAAATTACTAGCCTTATGTCAAAATTTGAAACCAATATCAAGTGTAATAGTTATTACGTCTTTTATTTAACAATGGAGTGAAACGATTATGCATACTCTTTACTCTCTTTTAATTGTTTCAGTCATTTGACTGCGGCCATGCTGAAGCACCGCCTTTAGTCGAACAAATCGACCGCAGGACTTATTCTTTGTTAACCTAGTACTTATTCTATCGGACTCTTTTGCCGAACCGCTAAGTTACGAGGGCGTAAACACACCACCATCGTTTGTCAAGCGATATCGGGGGCGGGCCAACACAGACACACAAACAGACACACACACATACACGCACACACACACACATACACACACACATACACGCACACACACATACACACACACATATATATATATATATATATATATATATATATATATATATATATACATATACACGACAGGCTTCTTTCGGTTTCCGTCAACCAAATCCACTCACAAAGCTTTGGTCGGCTCGAGGCTATAGTAGAAGATATTTGTCCAATGTGCCACGCAGTGGGACTGAACCCGGAACATGTGGTTTGGTAAGCTAGCTACTTACCACACAGCCACTCCTACGCATACAAGATATTTATAAATTTTCTACATAACAAGAACAGCTACAAGGACTACTGCTTCTACTACTACTGAAACTAATATTACCACTGCTACTTCTAATACTGCCACAATAGCTATTGCTAATGCTATCATCTAAAATACTAAATTCATGTGTATCCCATACTCGTTTCTATATTTCCCTGTCATTACTTACCACACACCGTCATAGTATAGATCGATAAATATGCCACCAATATTGTCTCCTCATTCATATATGTGTGTGTATTTCTGTGTGTGTTGTGTGTTCGTATATGTATATATGTGTGTGATCGCGTGCGTGTTTACGTAACAGTGGAAATTTTGGGGTATTATTTATTGAGAATGTCGTGTTTGATTACCCACAGGAGTTGAATACGTATAAATGTAAGATGTATCCCATTAACAATTCATCGAACCAAGAATTAAAATAAATTTTTCAGATTTTTTTCTTTTAATATGTAACTATTCAGCAGTAAATATTTTCTAGTATTTAACAATATTCTCCAGTATTTTCATCTCTTATTTAAAACATAACATTTAAAAGTATACTTTGGGGAGCTGAAATATGCAGATATGTTTCATGCTGCACAGATTGCACTATAGCCCAATATATGTATTTGATAGAGCGATAGATAGATAGATAGATAGATAGATAGATAGATAGATAGATAGATAGATAGATAGATAGATAGATAGATAGATAGATGTACATAAGTACATATGGGTATGTGTACCTATCTGCGAATGTGCATGTGTACTTATCAGTATAAATGTTCTATGAATAGCATTTGTCTTTCAATTTTGACTACAAGCAGAAGGGTTGTTGCCTTCCTGACAGTTTTTATGTCTTTTCGTTATTTATTCTTCTCCCTTCAATTGTTCTGTCTTTTTATGATACAAAAAAACTATGGCAAAAACTTTAAGGTACTTCTAATTATATTTCTCAATACTGGAAACCAATAACGACATATATTTTGCTTTGCATAGTATTTTTCTTTCGCGCTATTATCTCATGTTATATTTCTTACTTCACCTTTCTCTGTCTCTCTCTCTCTCTCTCTCTCTCTCTCTCTCTCTCCTTCTTTCTATGTACAAATATGAGGCGAAACATTCCTCTGATATCACCTACTTATTATCTTATCAAATGCTTGCTTGTAAAGTTTGCATTTCTTATTTGTGTTCTGTCCACTCCTTGTTCTACAATATTTTTAGAGGCTTCCTGTCTTAGCTATTGAACACTGCTAAGCATTGTAGTTATTTCAGTAGGTAATTCAAACTACATTAGTTGATGAGCTGGAGATTTATTTTATATGGTATTTTGTTTATACTGTTCTTATCTATTTACTTTCTTCTTAAGTAATGTCTAATTGTTGTTGTATTTCCCTACTTTCTTAATAAACTCGTATCACAATGTATTCCTTTCTTCATTTCTCCCACAAACCTTGTATATATATAAATATCTTCTCCTTACTCTACTTTTCTGTTCTATTTTTCATAAATGATGTCTTTTTTTTTTATTTTCTAGTGCACAATTTTTCCTTATATATTCGTGTATATGTGTGTAAGCTCGCATGTACGAAAACAGAATCGAGCAATTAACTTCTCATAGCAATCCACAGTATCCTGTTATTAATGTCTTCTTCATTTATTGATTGTAGCGGAGTCCTAAAATTCAAGTCTGAGGGTTCGTTTATTAAACTGAACTTTCTCACTTGAAATTTTGGCCTTCTCTATCAACATGCAGCACACATCAAAGTTTAATTCTATATTTTCGAGATGTCTTTTCTGTGGAATATATTCAATAGAGTAAAATTGATCTGCTTCCTAAAGACACATTTTGAACTGGCAATATAGTGCAAATTGTAAAACTAAAAGTCGGCAACAAACGTATTTACATTCTTATTTTAGTTATTTTATTGGTTTCAATCATTGGAAGGAAGCCATGCTGGGCAATTGATTTGAAATGCTTTATCTCATATCGATCCAGAAATTAGCAGGGAGTTCATTTTACCGATTTTCGTTTATAAAATGATCGATTTAACATATTGAGTCATGAGTCGTATAGGATCTTACTTTCTCTCTGGTGATTGTAAATACCAGCAATTATTAAAAAAAAAAAAAACTTTTACATATCTACATAATCTATATAGTGCTTTACCTCCGTTTTGAAATCATTCTCTGTGTGTGTATATATATATATATATATAGAGAGAGAGAGAGAGAGAGAGAGAAAGAAAGAGATAG
>JARUKP010000921.1:0-10297 GCA_029874955.1 Octopus insularis
TACAATTATGCAACCCCACCACCCCAAAAAAAATTTGGTGCATGATTTAAGGGTTATTTAGGTGTTATGTTTAGCATGTATCATGACCGCCTCATACCTCATGTGTTTTAAGCATTTAATAAGTGAAAAATGACCACATAGGTAAGCAGCTTGGTAAAAACTTAGCTTGTTAATATGTGGCTTTTGATTGGCTAAAATTACCCCAAATTTTTAAACTTTAAACACAATTAACACTTTATTGATTTATAGTGAACAGGAATTTCATGTCAATGATTACTATACAAAGCTACATCATTGCACCAAATATGAAATCAATTGGAACAAAAATTGAAGCAATTGAAAAGTGGCAGCTAAAGTGACTGTCCTCATACATTGTTGGTCACAATGTACTTCCATTCTTCCCTTGATTGCACCATTCTTTTCTATTTGAGTTCACTTCATCTGAGATTGTTCTTAGTTGTCTCGTCTGATCTCTTGGATATCATTCAATGATTGTATGGATCTTCCTGTTGTTTGTGAACCTTGCAATGTATCTGGCCCAGTTGAATTCGGAGCTTGTGTTTTCAGTATTCTGCCTTTACATTGTTCACTTTGTTCAATCCTCAGAGAATGAATTCTAGATACACCACCATAATAGCGCTACTGCCAACACCTATAAGAGTTCCAGTCAAGAAGGACACGAAGCAAGAAAATACCGTTTCTTCAAAGTTTGCACAGCAATGCTTGATATGGTTATCAGAAACATTGATTTGAAAGACATCCCTTAGATAAATTTCTATGCATATGTAAAC
Source organism: Octopus insularis (assembly GCA_029874955.1). Lineage (NCBI taxonomy): Eukaryota > Metazoa > Mollusca > Cephalopoda > Octopoda > Octopodidae > Octopus > Octopus insularis. Next base: position 792 of record JARUKP010000921.1, read on the forward strand.
ATATGACTAAATGTGTGTATGTAAGTGTGAGTGTTTGCATGTGAATGTTTGTGTGTGAGTGCTTGTGTGTGGGTGTTTGTGTATGTATGCATTGACAATTCAACCTGTATAGAAATAATTTGGAATTGTTTACTTGTTCTAAAGACAGGAGGGATCAGTAAGGTATTGGCATTCCATCAGTTATGACGATGAGGGTTCCAGTTTATCCTATCAACAGAATGGCTTGTTTGTGAAATATGACTGAGCACTCCACAGACACATGTACCCTTAACACAGTTCTGAGGGAGATTCAGCATGACACAGAGTGTGGCAAGGCTGGCTCATTGAAATACAGGTACTATTCATTTTTGGCAGCTGAGTGGACTGGAGCAATGTGAAATAAAGTGTTTTGCTCAAAAACACAACACTTCCAGGAATTGAACTTATGAACTTGCAATAGTGAGCTGAGTACCCTAACCACTAAGCCATGCGCCCTTATGATTAGTAAGTAATGAGCTAATAACACACCTCTAATTTGCAAATGATATTATACTCATTGTAGAAACCTCAGTTCACCTGTCGACCATAATGATAAAGCAGGACACACAGAGTATAACAATAGGTTTCAAAATAGACCACATGAAAGCAAAATATATGCTGTTTGTAAACATGTTGTTGTTGTTGGCACTCTGTTGCTTACGATGTCAAGGGTTCCAGTTGATCCAATCAACAGAACAGCCTGCTCGTGAAATTGGCTGAGCACTCAACAGACACGTGCATCCTTAACGTAGTTCTCGGGGATATTCAGCGTGACATAGTGTGACAAGGCTGACCCTTTGAATTACAGGTACAACAGAAACAGGAAGTAAGAGTGAGAGAAAGTTGTGGTGAAAGAGTACAGCAGGGTTCGCCACCATCCCCTGCTGGAGCCTCGTGGAGCTTTAGGTGTTTTCACTCAATAAACACTCACAACGCTCGGTCTGGGAATCGAAACCGCAATCCTATGACCGCATGTGTGCTGCCCTAACCACTGGGCCATTGCGCCTCCACTATATCAATCATGCAGATATCTATTTCAGCCAATAAGATACCAGGCTACCAATCAAAGAGTTGCAATGGGTTTATGTTTGTTTAGCTGTGCCATGTTGGGTCTTAATTCTTATTGGCTGAGTATACCTAGCTATAAATAGATTCTAAAACTAAGTACAGCTCAGTACTTTGATTAGAAGATGGACTGCTATATTAATGAATGTTTTTCTTTTTGATTCTCATATCAACTTGTAAGATATGAGAATGGAGGATTAGCCCAGCCAAGCTGATTTGCTGTTTATACAATATCATGTGAAAAAAAAATATCTGTAGTTATTTTGTAGTTACATACCAATGACCTGATGGGTTTTGCAACTATCCCACCACCACTGCTACTATTACTACTAGTTCAGGCATGTTTGGTATGTGTCTGAGAAAACTGGTCCTTTTCAGTATCTCTTTCTAGTTGTGTTTTACATCTGGTTCACTGATTGACATCTACCATAGATACAATTTCTCTGCAATGCTTAGATGAGAATCTGTATTTAATGTTGCACTACCAATTGCTCTCTCTTCTCTCTCTCCCCCACTTCACTCACACAATATGCGCACATGCCATACACTCTGTTTTATTCATTGTATAGAAGCCAAATAAGAATATCAAACTGTGACAGATAATAAGTCAATGTTTTGATTTGAAGCATTTGTGCTTTGTCAGGTAATGAGAATCAACAGCTGCCCAGTCTCTGGCTAAGTGAATAGTACCAGCTTGTATCGCTGTATGTTGTATACTGTAACAATTTCAACATGGTCCAGGTACATCAACAATAGAACTAAGGGGAAATACTTCAGTGGAGCATTCTGTAAACTAAATCAAAATATGGTAGTGGCCTACATTATTTTGTGAGTTGAAAAACTTTGATCTACTAAGATTATCCATGCAATTAGTGGGCAAAAACTCCTTTAATATCATAATTAGTGACATGCTATTCCTTCTATTTCTTTTGATACTGATTATTCTTGCTTAATCTTGCTATTTATGTAGATTATGCTTTGCTGAAGTGATGCAATAACACTGAAACATGTCTGTTACTTCTACTGGTTTGAAAGATCTAATCCATTTCTGTAGGGTGTTTTCCCTTTTTACCAATATCTTAGTTTATTGAATTTAATAGTTATCTTCCATTTTTAGCACCCCAAGAAGGAGTTTTTGTATACTAATTGTATGGATAATCTCAAAGTGAAGCTTTTTTGTCTCACTATATTCCATATGTGAAATCTTATTGTATTTATATGCAGTTATGGGCATTTTGTGAAAGAAGTCTGTCAAGGTAAAGTCTGTGGGACTGTTAATGTGTTACAATTTTACCAGAAGAACTGGCTGATTTTCAACTATAGTAAGCTTTTATGGGGCTTCAACACATTTCTAGTTTAGCATTATGTTTTTTTCTTATTTTCATGCAACATGTTTAATATATAGCATGAAAATAACTTTACAACAATGAGAGAGTGTGCAAAACACAAATAATAGACAAAATAACATTGTTTTATTTCAATTTTGATCATGAGATAGGTCTTCTGCTTTTTCCATTTGATACTATGTGTCTTAATGTCTTCCATCTCATTGAACACTGTATTCTATATTATCTCTGGCAAAATTGCTTTTATTTCTGATTTAGTTATCCAAAATATTAACCCTAAACCTTTATCATAACATTTCAATGAAAAGGTATTAATTCTAAGAATGTCCTACATAAAAAAATGCAAATAATAAAGGATATAACACAGCACCAGATAACACATTTGAAATTATATTAGCATGCTTTGTTTGTAAAATGAAGTAAACAAACATTAAAAAAAACCGGATATTTATAAATTTCATATTAGAAATTACTTTACAAATTTGGAAAGAGTTAATTATCTATTAAGGTGTATCTTTTAAATGCTTTATTCAATCAGTCAACCTGAAATACCTTGAAGTTGCTAATGTGTGTAAGTTCCCTTAAAAAATTTTGTGATTAAAAGAAATTCATAAACGAGGGAAAAACAATGTTTTAATTTGATATTTTGTATTAAATTATTGGTTGTCCTACAGCTTCCTAGTTTGGACTAAAACATTCCCATAAACACAAATATTAGAAGTTGACTAATTTGCTTCTCTTTATTTCACTTTATATATATTTTTATATTGTCAAGCAGTATATTACTGATTATGGCATAAAACTGGTCAGAATGTTAACGATGGTTTCATTCCAACTATTGTACTTGGTAATATTTGTAACTCTTTAGACAAGCTGGCTGGTAACATTCTCACCAGTTATATGCTACAACTAGTAATATACTCATCCACTCATATTCTTCCATATATTATGGGATAGCACTAGAGTTTCCTTACTTACCCAACCCTACCATCCTCATCTTTTCCCTTAAACTGAAGTGCAAATTGTATGATGCTTGTGTATGAAGTGTAATGCTGCATGGCAGTAAGACATGGGCCATGAATGCAGAGGATCCATGAAGACTGGAAAGAAATGAAGTGAGCATGTTCCACTGGGTGTGTAACTTTAGTGTGTGCATAAACAATGGAGGTCAAAAGAACTGTGAGAGAAACTGAACATGGAAGAAGACTGTATTGGGTTGGTTTTATATGTATGGTGGGGGTCTTGTATATAAAAAAATGCTGTGCAATGAATGGAACTTGTAGAAGAGGAAAACTGAGAAAAACTTGGGAAGAAGTGATGAAGATTGATTTGAAGTTGCTGAATTTCATGAGTATGGTGACAAAAGACTTGTTGATTATGAACCTGCAGTGCAAGAGAAGAACATTCTCCTGTGCTAGAATGGCAAAGAGAATGCTAAAGTGAGGGTCTGGCTGGTGAGATGCTCTTGGTGCACTCTTCTGTCCCCTACCCACCTTGCCTTAATGACATTCTCTCTTCTCTCTCTCTCATTGACTGTCTCTTCACAACTTCTCTGCTCCCTTGGTATTATCTCATTTTACTTTCTATTGTGCATCTCCATCATCCTGGCTCATCGACTCATATTCTTCCATATAATATGGGGTAGCACTAGAGCTTCCTTACTTACTCAACCCTACCATCCTCATCTCTCTCTCTCTCTCTCTCTCTCTCTACTAGCCTCCAGTGCTTATTGTTGCCCTTCTACTTTTACCCAACTTTGTTTCTTCTATTACTCTCTTCTCTACCATTCTCTCTCAACAATCATGCTTCCACTTCTCTAAGAGAAGTAAGGCTTTAAGCTCAGCTTATGGTGATCATGCTCTTTTCTGTTAAACCCCCCCCACACACACACACACTGTAGTGCTGTCTATGTAGACTTGCAAGTCACTAAGTGACTTCATTAGTACTAGGGCTTTGATAAACTGTACCCAGTATACTCTGTAAAGTGGTTTGCAAATTAAGCTGAGACAATTTAGGGTTGAGAGGACTTTTTTTTTAGTTTTTCCAAGGACATAACACCCTCTCCAGTGTTGGTGCTATGGTTAAATATAAATAAATTTATTAATCCAATTTACATCGAATATTTTTTTATCGATCACATAAGAAAGATTACAAAGAATTCTTTTCAGAAATTGCATAAAAAATTGGATTAAGTCCTTTGGCAGCTTTGCTGATTTGGGCAAGTTGGTAGGAGGTCAAGAAATAAAAATAAATAGGTTAATAATTATAATAAAAAAAAGGATGTCCTTTGCATCCAGTGTACTCTGTAAAGTGGTTGGTGTTTTGCTGTAAGGAACAGTATCCAATCATGGAAACCTTGCTGGTGCCGAGATACCTAAGAGGGAGATATTTCTCTAACCTATTGAAGAGTCAGTAACTATGAATAAGAATTAACATGAATCAGCTGACCTGCCCAACCCATGCCAGCATAGAAAACAAACATAAGATGAAAATCATGATCATGGTGATAGTTTCTTGATCTCTGCAATAACATCTCTTCCTTTCTGTCTGTCAAATAAGTGTTTATTTATTCTCTCTCTCTCTCTCTGACCACTCTCTCTCTCTCTGACCACTCTCTCTCTCTCTCTCTCTCTCTCTCTCTCTCTCTGACCACTCTCTCTCTCTCTCTCTGACCACTCTCTCACTGTTCCTTTCACACTGTTTCTCTCAATAGCAGTGTCTGATTTTTCACTTTCTCTTGATGTCCACAATATCCTGATATATTCAGAGAGATTGAATATAAAAATGTTACAGAATTGCATTTTCTAAATCAGGATGTTCCGAGTATCAGCAATCATATTTCCTTAACATAAATTTTTTTTTTTTTTACTAAATGCAAGCTTTCTAGTCAAGATCTTTATCTGAAATAACTTCTACAACTTTGAGGTTATCTGATTTAGGGATATGCCAATAGAAAGAATGTAGGGTTGTATTATCTTATGCTATTTAGAAAAATGCACTTGCCTCTATCTAGCCATGTATCTCTCTTGTTTTATTTTGTATCCTTATCATTAAACACCTGATAGTAGTGTGTATTGAAACACTGAAACCAACAAAATTGTGCATCACTTTTAGATGCATAATGAAATTATGAAAACGTGGTCAAGTACCATATTACTATATGTGTGTGATTTGCTTTAACTTGTTTAATAACCGTATTACCCTTAACAATATGGTAACAGTTGAGAAGTGTAACATTTATATATGTAGTTATATAAGAAAATTTTCTTCCTTCTTTCTTTCCTGCGATTAATATATTTATTTTGTAATATTACAAAACTGATTAAATTTAACAAGAAGTTGTTTCTTGATAGCCAGAAACATTGGTTTATCAAATCTGCTGTGTGTGTGAGTGTGAGTGTGAGTGAGAGAGAGAGACTTGTATTTACAGTAAGCTTGTTGACTGTATCCTTAATAATCTTTTCAGCAAAAGGACCATATCCACCAAGAATTTTGTGTCACTTGGTATAAATTGTTAGTTTGATTGGAGGGCCATACTTTGTAATTGTATTTTATTTCTCTTCCTGCTTATCAAATAACCACTGAAGCTGTATGAAGTTTTAATCTGTCATAAAATGTTTTCACAAACTCTGTTTGTCTTAGGTTCACGTCTGCAGAAACCTTTGAAAGATGCAGAAAGTATTTTGGTTAATCTCTCTGGTAAGCTGTTGATGTTCCAGCCAGAGAAAGCATCATCTCATATGAAAGCTGACAACAACAAATATTCCTTGGTAAGTATGCTAGTTTCTTATAAACAGTTGAAAGGGACAGATTGAGTTTAGTTTCTTTTGGTGGATTTTTTTTTTTTGTTTTTCAAAATTCTGGTCCCTCTCTTTGTTTTTTGATCTACTCACATTGAAAACGGTAGTTTGAAAAATTGTATAAATAAATACAGAAATTATGGTGCAATATATCTATATAAATCTATCATCTGTGTGTGTTTATGTAATACAATGGATTTTGGGATATTGGTAATGAAAATTCTTTAGGAAATTGTGTTTCACTATTAAAGCTAGTAGTTATATCAATAAGTTAAAGTAAATTTAATCAATAATGGTTTGCGTTTTACTACTGCTTTAGTGTTTGAAGAATATCAATAAAAGGATAGAATTTCATACATTTTGTATATAGAATTAAATACAATTTATTTCACATCTATCTATGAAAAGTCATCATGTTTCTTTAAAAAGATGTGTCAAAAGGATCGTGAGATAATGTCTGGTTTATATCATGACAAACCTTATAATTTGTTTTCTTAAACAAGTCCAAGTTGAGTACTGGGCTTCATCTGATTTGACAATTCTTCTTCCTCACTCTTGCTGCCAGTATAAGAAAGTTTTCAGTTAATATCCACACAAGTTTTCTATCAATCATGGTTCATTAGCCCTGATTGAGTATGATGATAAGTATTCTAGCCATAACATCATCTCCTTCCTTTTGAACATGATAGGGCGTTACTTGAAGATGCAATGGTTGCTACTTCTAGCAGGTCAAATGATTATGTAGATACTCTTTCTGGTTTGCTATAAGTAATTGCAACATTCTACCTTGTTTATTTGTTGTTTAGCCCCAGGTCAACACTGTCTGGGCTGACCTATGATCAAAAGTTTTCCAATCATGATCAGCTTATCTTTTTTAAGGTAGTCTTAGACTGATGTCTAATGTATCTTTTACCTTTTTTTTGTTTAATTCAGTAAGGTGTGATTTAAAGGAAATTTGGTTGTTATCTTCAATGAGTTGAGGAACCATGTAGAGACCCTATTTTTGGTTCAAAGTGGTTAATTAGTAGCAATAGCAGAATCATTACCAACAAACATTTAAGAATTCTTGGCAAGTTTGAATCTATTTCTATTGCTTCAGAATTATGTTCTTTTACTAGTTTATTATATTCTCTTAACTTTTCCATTTTAAACATCAGTTACATAACTAAGTCAATATTTTCACTGGTAGGTTTTCAAGACTTACCATATAGTCATAATAAAGAATGACTTTGTGGTTAGGAATGTAAATATCGGGTACCTAAAGACAATTAGAAATTAAACCAATTGAACTATAGCATAACAAGTAGACATAATATAACAATAATACACAAAAAGTGTGGTCGATAGTCCAAAGGATTGAAGTTAAAGGAATTTACCTCAAAAATATAGACAACCATTTATCTAAATGTGTATGTGTGTGTGTGTGTGTGTGTGTGAGAGATGAGTTTTTAAAATTTTGTCAATGTTAATTGTCTGTTTTTATTTTTTACCTTGCAGTTGTATGTGAGTTTAGTAAAGGAGGGTAAAGGAAAAAAAAAAAAATATATATATAGGCTCTTCAGTGTCACTCTAGTAAAAAAAAAAAAGCACTTCAAATCTAGTTCTCCATCTTACCACAGTGGGGACATGTTAATTTGTTCAATGTGAAGAAGAAAAAAGCAAAAAAAAAAACAGACAAACAAGACAAAACAAAATTCAGTTAAGTTGTTGTGTCGTGTCAAAACCAGTTATAAAACCAAGAAATTTCTTCATTGCCTTATCTGTGCATTGATTACATTTTATTCATTTTGACTTCCAGCCAATATACGAATTGCTTGTTGAAAAATAATAAAAAAATTGAAATAAAAACACTTTACAATTTTCAATTCTATTATTGTCAGTCTCAGAAGAAGAACTTATCTGCGGTTCCTTCATTGTAATAACAGAAACTAAGATATTATTTGTTGTGAAGTGTGGGCAAGGGGAACTATTTATTTTTTTTCCCGTTTTGAGTTCTAAATAATTTTTTCTTGAAAATTATTGTTTTTGTTGTTGTTGTTTTTATCTTTGAATTGTGTCTTGGAATATTTGGCAAAATAATCAATCTGAGAGTCTTAAGGGCAGAAGAAAGTCAAAGAATGTAGTATTATGTATTCAAATATATGCTGATATTTTATATACACAGGAACTGAATGTTGGTGGTCTTCATTTGTCATTGATCTGTGTGTGTGTGTGTGTGTGTGTGTGTGTGTATACATAAATGTATGTTTGTGTGTCTGTCTGTATATATATATATATATGTATATATATTTATTAATAGCTTGACTTGGGTATACATTACTTTTATTAATGCAAACCTGAATCTGTTAATACTGTTCATAATATAACCTCCATGACATATGTTGAATGCTTCTTTTGTTTGGACCCCTGTTTGTGGATGTATGTGTGTCTATCTGTTTGTACCTTCTTTCCAAGTGATGGCTTCTCATACTCATACCCTTGCACACCCTCTGCATTCATCTTGCCTTCCCTTTTACCACATATTTGTGCCTCCTCTCACCTCCTCACATCCATGCTTTCCTTATACACTCTTAATGATTACACACACCAACAACTCACCCCCACCAGCAAACTACACCACTATACTTGCACACTTCTACACAGATACCGTCCCCCCCAAGCCCCCCTCACACTACCCTCTATGTCTATCTCTAAGCATAGATACCATCCTATTGCTGAATATGCACATTTACTCCCTGTTCCTTTTTTAATTCACCCCACTCCATAGAACCACATTCCCACCTGTTTTCTAATCCCTTACCTGTTATATATATTTTTTTCTGTCACCAATTTGTCCTCTTTCTCATTTCCTGTGCTTTGATCTTCTCTTCTGGTGAAGGACTAACATCTGAAACGTTAAGACTTTTTCCTTTGTTGGACTAATACAATGTTTGTTAAATTTTGTCCCTCCTGTGTTTTGGCTTCGGTCCCAAATTGCAACACCTTGAGCAAGTGACTTAAATGACTTTTACTATAACCCTGGGTCAACCAATGTCTTGTGGCTGAATTTGGTCAGTGGAAGCTGTGTGAAAGCCCATCATATGTGCTGTGTGTAGGTATAAATGTGTGTGTATGTATATACATACGTGTATGCCTCTCTCTCTCTTTCATTAAGAAAATCAAATGATTTCTTTGTTTGAAATTGATTTGCAGCCATCATATATGTATGTATGTGTGTCTGTATGAGTATATGTATAAATGTCTGTGTATGTATGTGTATATGCATATATATGTGTGT
>JARUKP010000922.1:0-10295 GCA_029874955.1 Octopus insularis
CGATATTGTAGGGTTGGTGTGAGAGACCAGATCTGGGCAGTTTGAACATAGAATAGGCAGAATACTTTTGGCCGGATATGGCCGGTTTAAATGCTAAAGGGTTAAACTTCTCAATTATGTTTTACTATTCATTTTAATGTGAATGTGTTTGGTTGTTTGTGTTAAAATTTTTATTAAAATTTAAAAAATTAATTTTTTTATAGATCAACTCGAGTTTATTGGAGTACGAAACATGCGAACAAGCGATGTGTTTACACATGTCGTATTAGCCTTGCAAAACCACAATGTCCTAAGAAGCCGAACAAAGAGCAGCAAAAACTTCAATCTGCGGAACACAATACAACTAAGATAGAAGATCCAGTGTTGCTGGAAAATTCTAAAATTGAAGAACTTGCGAAATCTAAAACGTTGACAGCTGAGAGTGCTGAAGATTGTGGTCGTTTAGGTGGTATAACAAATGATGATGATGATGAAAGTGTTGTAAAAGCTACTTCAAATGAAAACGAAAAGGATTTAGTTCCAGAATCTAATGAACAATCTAATAATATCTCTTCTGATAAACCAACAGACCCCAAAGATTCAACAGATTCGGTATTGAAAGAAAGCTCAAATGTTGATTCCCAGGTGGCAGTTGTTGAGAATTTGGAAGATAATATTGTGTTCACTAGTGAAGAGGACAAGTTGTTGTTTGGAGATGGAGCTCAAGATATGGAAACTGTAGTTGTTGTTGCTGAAGCAGAGGATATGACAGATGAGGAAGCTATTCAGCTTGCTAGGGAGGCTCTTCTTGCTGCAGATAGTAACTTTACTGAGAATGAAATCTCTACTGAACTGACTGAATCAGATAAGGGAGAGCTTGATAGTATGAAAGCTCCTAAATTTGACTCAGTGGTAGAACCAGAGATTGTTGAATGCTCATCTGAGCAACCTATTGTGATACCATCATGTACAGATGGAGATTTACCTGATAACATCAACAGTTCACTTGATGCCATTTCAGAGGTACAGGTACATTCTGAATGCGACAAAGAGATGATGTACTTTGAAGATGATAATAAACCTGTTCAAGTGATTAGCTTCAATAGAAAAACGTTGCCTCTGAATAAAAAACCCCAAAATAGATATTCAAAGGTAGGATCTAGATATCAAGATGATAAATCTACTCGGTTTTCTCCGATATATGGACCTAAAGGCGATATAATTGGACATAAACTATCAATCACTGATGCACTTGCTCTAAAAAATTCCCTACCCTCAAACTCACAGAATAATTTGAAAGATCATAGCAAAAGACGTTTAAAAAGATTCTGCTCGAAAAAAAATGTAAAACTATTAGAATTAGATAAATCTAGTGGTGGAATATTAAAGCATAGGAAAATGGTTTCAAATGAGCTCACTAGTTTATTGCATGCTGACAAGTCAAGAATTCCTAGTAATCTCGATAAAGTCAGCTGTAATAAAGGAGTACAAAACTTAACATCTAGTTCCGAATCGACTTGGCTCAATGATACTTTTGATTTAGGAAAAAATTCAGGTAAATCTAAAAACTCTCCACCTGTAAAAGTATACCCTTTGCGACAAACAGTTTCAAGAATGTGTGAGCAGGCGTTAGCAAAGCGCCCTCTGGAAGCAATTTCTAGGAGCTGTAGAGACGATCGTGCTAAATCATCCCTCTCAGTATTGTCAACTGTTGAAACTACAACTGAAGAACAGGTAGTTGTTAAAAGAAGTGAAGATATTCCTCTGCATGACAAAATTGCATTGAAAATCAGGGCGGAGAGCTTAGCTAAAAGTAGTCCGGGGGAGAGAGGACCTTTCAAATGTCCAACATGTAAGCGACTCTACAGAACCAAGGAAAGCTTCGAGACACACGTTGAAAAGTGTGATTTTGAACTAAGCACCAGTGAAGAAGAAGATGATGATCAAGATGGTCTCCGCTCACCAAGGCGGTACCTTGGAAACCCCCGTTATCCCATGCGTAATTCAACTTTGATTCAGAGAGTTGCTGCGGAAGTTGAAGCAGAAATGAATTTTGGGAAAAAGATTCACTCAAGGAAGCGGTCACATGATTCGATGAGTGGGTTGGATTCTGAAAGTTTGGATTCAATACAGAATAAAGCAAAGCAAAGTCGTAGTCGGAAGTCAGGGGACTTGTGTGGACAGATTGGAAGTGAACAAACTCAGCCTACAGAAAATCGTCAAGAGCAAATTGTGTGTAGTTCATCTTGTGGAGATTCTGAATCAAAAGATCTTGATTTGTCAAATGAGAACAGCACTTCACAAACCAATCTTAATATTAAAGAAGACAAATTAACTCACTCTAATTGCCTACCTGAAAGTAGCTTTGCTGATGATTCTGATGCCACCCTATCACCTGCTCAATGTGATCATGGTTTGTCTTTAAACGAAGAAAGCTGTGATAAACAGAATGCATCGGTTTCCTCTGAATCCGCTGCCGGCACTCAATCAACAACTGATCGCAACAACTTGGATCTGTTGTCAGAATTAGCTTCAAAGCTCAGTAAACCACCGAAAGAAGGCAATTGTCATGAATCTGATGCGAAGAGATTGAAGGTTGATGAAGAGTCTGGAAGACTTGGCAAACAGAAATTGGAAGCACTCAACGGAATTATAAGTGAAGCTAGTTTTCTGAAACAATCAGTCTCTCGAGATAGAGACAGCATTCCCAGTGAAATTTTTCCATCATCTAATAGTTCTGAATCTGTTAAACAGCACAATACCATTATTACTGATGATAAGACCGAAAGTTCTCTTGGAGAGTTATTTACAGACAAATGTAAAGAATTAGAAGATAGTAGTCATAAGAGTTTATTTTACCAAATATTTCACAATGCTAGTGCCAGTAACTCAACTTCAAAGTCATTAAATGTTATGGACCCTCTTGCAAAATCCAAATTTGTATCCAAAATGTCTTCAGATGAAACTCAAACAGATAATAATGCTCATCAAGAATTATTAAATAAAAACAAACCAATGTTTAATAATTCTATTTCTAAGTCGCCTATCGAATTCTCTACAAATCCTGTGAAGAACATTAATTCTTTTGCAGAAATATCACACATTAACAACCCAGCTATTTCTTTAGTAGGTACCGCATCTAAAGCATCATTAACATCTTTAACCGCATCTTTATCTTCAAATGTTAATTCATCACACATCTCAGAATTGAATAGTTCTAGCACTCAACTAATACAGTGCCAAGACAGTATGGCACCCCAAATGTTAACCACACCTGTAGTTACTATGGCATTATGTAATACAGTTTGTAATGTACAGCCTCAGACTACATGTGTGGTGGCTCCTGCCCAAAGTGTTCAGCCACTGACTATGTCCATGCAAAGTGCCTCTCCTCATCTTCTTAGTTTGACATCAGTAAACACCCCATATTTCAACACTTCAGACTTAACTTCTCCTGCCTTACCAACTCTTGCATCACCCGTGTTTAGCCAAGCTGCTGTTACTCCAATAGCTATTGCTCCTCCGCTTCCATCTCAACCACCTCCTACTCCAACTCTCAGCATCAACTATGTGGGCAGTTTTGTGTTACCATCTGCTACTGACCAGCTGGTGAATATTACTCCGCCACTCTCAAGCAACCCTTTTTCTTCTATAGCAACTTCTGTACCTCAGCTCCAGTCTACAGCGAACATTAACACTTCTGAACCAATTTCTAAGATACAATCAGCTACAACTATGCACCATGCACCAAATACCATGATGTTACAAGAAGGCTCAATGCAAAGCAAATCTCCTTATATTATACATAAAACGTCTGTGCCTACTATGCAAAATTCCAGCTCAGTTGTAAAGATTCTTGTTGATAATAATCCTCCCACTTCATTTGTAACTGGGTCTAGTATAGACTCGAACAGTTCAAACACAGCATATAATTATAGCAAATTACTACAGGAAATTTTCAAAGTAACACAACCACCAACTATCACGAACCAAACGTCTCTAATAGCTTCAACAGTATCTAGCAAATCTGATAGTTGTCAAACTACAAGCACTTCAATAGTTGAAAATCCAATGGCTAGTCCATCGCTATCATCTTTACCAAGTAGCAATCATAAACGCTCCCCTAGTCGTAAACTTTATTCTAGGATTTCTAGAGTAAAACCTTCTGGACTCAAAGCACCATTTGTTTTTCGACAAAACTGTAATAAAAGTCAGCTTGCCGATTCAGCCGATGCAGTGAAAATTGTGTCTGGAGTTGAAGAAAGCAGCAAATTTATTCAGAATATGGTGAGTCTCAGTTCTAGTTCAGATTTACAAGTAGTAAGTAATGTTAACAAATCAGTGTTACCTTCTCAAAAAGAACAGTTTAACCTAGTGTCACGCAAACGGCAATCGGCCGTGGAATTGCAATCAACAAAGCGCATATTGTCATTCATTTCAAACAAGAATGGAATTGTATCAGATCAACAGAAGGAAAAAGAAGAGCGTGCGGTTGCATTTGATTCCAACAACAACACAGAAGACAAGGCAACTGAAAATGCCGGAAATCAAACATTGACCCCAGCAACTGACTCCCCCAATCAAACTTCAGATGCTACTGACTCAAAAGTATTTGACCCATTTACACCAAAAGTAACTCTAAGAAAGAAACCTGTGCGAAAAGCAAGAAACCTAAATTTCCGGAGACGTCCTCGAGGTTAGTGTTTAGTAAATAGCTTTTATCTCTTTTTAAAACCTTTACTTGTTTCAGTCGTTTGACTGTGGGCATGCTGGGACAATGCCCTGAAGAATTTTTACTTGAATGAATTGGCCTCTGTACTTATTTTTTCTTCTAAAGCCTGGTACTTATTCTATTGGTCTCTTTTGCTGAACTGTTAGGTCACAAGGATGTAAACACAGACATTAGTTGTTGGAGACAAACACACACACACACACACAATGGGCTTCTTTCAGTTTCCTTCTACCAAATCCATTCAAGGTTTTTAGTTGGTTCAAGGCTATAATAGAAGACACTCACCTCAGGTGCTGTGTAGTGGGACTGAACCTGGAATTGTAGTTCAGAAGCAAGCTTCATACCACACAACCATGCCTGGCATCAATTATTAAATTAAATATCTGGGACAAGGGCACATTTATGTGTTTTCTAGGAATTTTTACATTTGTCTAATAAGAGATATATTGTATGAAAAGTTTAAAAAGTTATTACCAGTTCCTCTTAAGGTAATTTTATGGCGTCAATGAAACTTCAGTATTGAATAAGTAGTAAAACGTTGAAAAATGCAAAATATATTTGCGAACATAATTTGTATTTTCAGTGCTTAATTACTTAACAATAGTTGAACTTCGTCATTAACATTATTATCTTAAGAGAAACCAGTACAGCGGGCTGGCAGAACCATTTGCATGCTGGACAAAATGCTTAGTGGCATTTCTTCTGGTTCTTTAGGTTCTGAGTTCAAATTCTGCTGAGGTCAGCTTTGCTTTTCATTCTTTCACCAGTTGAGCATTGTGTGTGTGTGTGTGAATATAATTAACTTTCTTCCTTGTGCCAAAAATTAGAATTATGTATTAACCATATTATTATTTATAATAACTATATTATCTATTAATGTGAAATGATATAACAATACGAAGGGAAAATAGGGGGTAAAAAAAATGAATTTAGAAATATTAGTTTGATTGAAACATTAAAAAATCATGACAAAATATTTTATGACTTCAGATTTAAGGAAGACAACATGTCGCGAAGGTAATCAGCAGAATGGAGGTGCCCCATTTGCAGAGGTGGAGGAAGAAGTAATGGAAACTCCATTCATGAGTTCTCAAACGAGAAACTCGACTGGTCCTTTACCCCAGCCTAAACCAGATCTCAACCTACCACATCTTGTATTTGAAATTTCTAGTGATGATGGTTTCTACTGTCGAGCGCATTCAATTGATGGTAATTATTATTATTACATTTCTCTCATTGTTTTCTCTCTACTTTTTTCAATGTAAAAAAAAAGGAAAAACAAAACATGAATTTGAATAATGTCTTTTTTTTTTCTTCCTTTTCTTTCTAGATGCTTGGCGTCAGGTTTATGAGGCTGTCCAAGATGTCCGTGCCTTGTCTAAAAGGAAGCAATTATCCTATGCAAGTTAGTAATCTTTCTGTTGATGTAGTTAATATATTTTGATAAATATCGTATGTTCGTTTGGAGTATATTGTTATAGAATACTTACCAAATTTCCAGTTATGTTCACCTTGACATTTTAGACACCAGAGGGAATTTGTCAGCATAACAGAGGGAGCGGGGAACATATTCAGTGCACTGCACTTGGTTGTATATTACCAAAGCACTCAAAACCAATTTATATATAATTGTAATAGAGAGGTTTGTCTCTTGAGCTACTTTTCTTAGGTACAGTTATCTGTTATTTGATGACATTAGTGCAAGTAAAAGCCCTGTCTTGATTCATTTTTAGCTATATTGGGATTGTAGGCCCTCCAGAAGAAGTCTTTATAGATTACGATACACACATACAGAAATTGTAGGTGTTTTATTCATAAGATGTCCTTCAATTGAATTGTTTTAATATTTTATCCCAGAGATAATTTGAGACTCGTAGTTGTGTAGTCTAGTTTGGACATTGTCATGGTCAAGTTCTTTGATGATGCAAATGTAATGACATTGCTTTCTCAAGTTCTCAGATGCAAGGGATCACTGGTAAGGGACAGGAGGGCAGATATCTGAGTGATGTAGTGCTTGTTTTTTTCAATACTTAAATTCCTAAACTCTCTCTCATTTCAGATATAGATGGTGCCCTAATGTTTGGTGTAAGTCATCGAGCTGTGGTATATCTTTTGGAACAGCTGCATGGTGCAAAGAAATGTTATAATTACAAATTTAACTATCATTCTCCTCCAAGAGAATATGATGAAGATGATCAGGTATGCGATTGATATTTAGCTTTAATGTTTCTTTCAGTTTTATTCTATTTCGCTCTGTTTTCCAATATTTCGTAATAACGAACACCATATTTATTTGTGGAAAAGGGAAATTAAAAGAGAAAAAAAAATGTTCATCTGATTTTCAATGTTGAATTTACAACAGATGCACTTATAGTTTACAGTTGTAAAAGTTCAAAAGTCTCTTTCAAATTTACCTCTTCTTTCCTTTAGGATACATGAACATTTCCTATGTGTTTAAAATTATAATAAATCTCACTAAACATTTTTTCCATACATTGTATTACTAAAGGAAAATCTGTGTTTATTACACACAAGTGACTTTTGTTTTCTCCTCCAAGATTTTATTACTTATAATTATAGGTATGCAGTATATATGAGTCCATATACACAATTATATATGGTGTTTAAAGATAATTATAGAAAATTCGAACACAATTTATAAAGTAATGTTTCTAAAATGGTCTATGTACTTATTTTAAGGAACTATGACCAATTTTAAAGGTTTTAGATCAGTACTTTGATATTGTAATATGTATGTTAGCTTTTATATTATTTTATTTTTATAATTTTGTCATATGTGCAACAGTTTATCTCTTAAACATTAATTTACTAATTTCAGGAACCTACTGAAACATCAAGTGGTTGTATTCGCACGGAACCATTCAGTACAAGGAAACCATATGACATGTTTAGTTTTCTCATGTCACGTTACCGGAACCGTCCTCAGTCAAATCATGCTACTGGTGATGAAGAAATGGCTTTGAAATCATCTAGGTTAGCTCAAAATTTTATTAGGAATTCATTGCAACAACTCTTCCTCAGTCATATATACATCCTTATTTTTATGTGAAAATCATTTTGTATTTAGAAAGGGGAATCTTTCTCGAAATATTGTAAGATTATTAAGGATATTTTGATATTGATTGTAAAATATTTCACATGCAGAAATAATTTTTTATTGAAGCTAGCTATCAATCTTGTATTCTCTTGTAGCATACTTCTCTCTCTCTCTCTCTCATATATATATATATATATATATATATATGAGTACGGAGTGGTTAACAGCTAGCCTTGAGCTGCACTTTTGGACCTTGTTGAGTACACCACTCTGATTGGTTGGTATTGGCACATTTTTGTCTCTTGTTCTATTTTGTGCACTCATGTATATATAACAGAGAGAAAGAGAGAAGTACGCTACACTCTCTTTCCAATTTTGAATACCTAAATTGTTTTACATTATTTATTAAAAAACAAAAACTTTTTTTTCTTTCTTAAACCAGGCGACCGACCAGCATGGACCTTCCAATGGCTATGAGGTTTCGCCATCTTCAAGCACATGCTCGTGAAGCGGTTGGTGTTTATAGGTAAGTTAAAGTCTAAACTTGTATAATATACATCTGTCTTTTGGATTTTATGAAATCTGAATATCTGAAAGAAAGTAATTGTTATCATCATCATCATTATATTGAATTTATCATGCTGTCATGTGTTGGACTGGACTTTTTGCGGTTGTTTTACAGCCCTTCCCGTTAGCAAGCCTTTTTGTTGTTTCTTATCAGATGCAGGGATTTCTGAACAGTTTAATGGAAGTGTTTTGAAATAAACTGACTTAAATTATTATGACCAATCTTTTACATGAGATTATTTATTATAAGTAATATTTACAGAGAAATATTACTTATTTCTCTGCCAGCTCCTGTCAAACTGTCCAACCCACACCAGCATGGGAAACAGATGATGATGAAGTATATAGATTCTGAGTATATTTAATTTGGTTTGGTACACGAAAATGTATTGGCGTATACACAAATACTCCTATTATTACAATGCTGAAATATTACTGTTCATGTTTAAATCGTTTACTTTTCAAACACCTAATGAATAGACATTGTGTTAATTACATAAAACTTTTTATGTCAAATTTATTTTTTAGATCTATGATCCATGGCAGAGGTTTGTTTTGTAAAAGAAATATAGATGCTGGAGAGATGGTAATTGAGTATGCTGGCGAAGTCATTCGAGCAGAATTAACTGATAAAAGAGAGAAGTTTTATGAAAGCAAGGTACCTACAGTTGTCTTCCACCAAATGCTTTTGATCTGTTTTAACCCTTTGCTATTCAAACTAGCCATATCAGGCCCAAATATCCTACTTGTTTTATGTCCAACTGGATCACACCTCTCACACCTACCCTGCAATGCCATTCTGAAAATAAACTCTCACACCATCAGAATGTCAAAGCTACACGGTTAATATATAAATTCCAAACAATGTGAATAAATAAGTATTACATTTGATAATGTGAAGGCACACGGCTCAGAATCATGAGGTAGTGAGTTCAATTCCTGAACTGGGCTGTCTGTTGTGTTCTTGAGAAGACACTTTATTTTATGTTGCAATGTTACTGGTGCCAAGCTGTATTGGCCTTTGCTTTTCTCTTGGGTAACATCAGTGGCGTGGAGAAGGGACGATGGTATGCCTGGGCAATTGTTGGTTTTCACAAACAACCTTGTCCAGACTTGTGCCTCAGAAGGTAACTTTCTAGGTGTAATCCCATGGTCATTCATGACTGATGGGGGTCTTTACCTTTTACCATTATATTTGATAGGGTGATCTGAATACTAAAGGGTTCTTTTTAAATTGATTCACAAAAAAAAAAAAAAAAAGCTGCCTGCTTATAAAATAAATCTTAAATCTTTGTATTTGATTATTCTTTTACAGGGCATTGGTTGTTATATGTTCCGTATTGATGATGTAGAAGTTGTAGATGCAACAATGCATGGTAACGCTGCCCGTTTTATTAACCATTCATGTGATGTAAGTTTTTTATTGGTTTATTTTTTTTTCAAAATTTCTTTTCAATGGACTGCTGGCAGTGGTGGTGGATGGGTGGGTTTTTGGGGACTCCCTTGAAGGCTTTAGTTGAACAAATCAACCCCAGTACTTATTTGTAAGTCTGGTACTTATTCCATTTGTCTTGTTTTGCTAAATTCTGAAGACATAAATAAACCACTGCTGGTTGTCAAGTGGAAATGGGGAGGGAGGCAAGGCATTGATCAGACCAAGGCTATAATAGATTTGCCCAAGGTACTGTGCAGTGGAACTGAACCCAAAACCACATGGTTGCAAAGCTAGCTTCTTAACCACACAGCCGTATTGGTTGATTTTAAAAGATTTCCTATCATTTAAATTTCATATATTCAATGAATGCTTTATTACCTTGTCATGAAATCAAAGTAGCATTGAGGAATGTTGGCACTCTGTCGAGGGTTCCAGTTGATCCGATCAACGGAACAACCTGCTCGTGAAATTAACATGCAAGTGGCTGAGCACTCCAGACACGTGTACCCTTAACGTAGTTCTCG
>JARUKP010000923.1:0-10292 GCA_029874955.1 Octopus insularis
ATAGATAAACTTTTAGGCTTGTATCTTCTGTCTTTTACTTGTTTCAATCATTGAACTGGGCCCATTCTGTTGCACTACCTAGAAGAGTTTAGTTCGACAAATTAACCCCAGTACCTATTTTTAAGTCCAGTGCTTATTCTGTTGATCTCTTTTGCTGAATTGCTAAGTTACGGGTTTGTAAACACATCAACACCAGTTGTCAAATGGTGATGGTGGTAGGGCAAACACAAATACGCTCTCTCTTTCTCTTTCACACACACACAAACACACATACATGCATGCACACGACTGGCTTCCATACAGTTTCAACTACCAAATTCACTCACCAAGTATTAGTTGGTCCAGGTCTATAAGAGAAGACAACTCACTCAAATTGCCACACAGTGGGACTGAACCCAAAAACCGCATAGTTGCAAATCGAGCTTCTTAACCACACAGCCAATCCCCACACGTATTAGTGTAGTGTCTCCAGTTTTAAGTGCCATTAATATAACCCCCTCCCCCCATCTCTTGCTTTCCTCAACAACATATTGTTTACCATTACTGCAAATGACCTACAACTTTGTTGTCTTCTTATCTCTTCTTTTGTTGATAGTGTTTCCATTGAGAGTTGAATCTGTGCAATGGATTTTATATTGTTGCAGACTTTGGACAGAATAATTGTCAGGTCTCTTTTTTTTTTTTTATTGTCAACACCAGTGTCATCCTCTCAGTTTCACTCACTTCACTGAATTGCTATTGTGTCACATGACCACACTTATTGGACAGTTTCAAACTATGTATTTATTAGTTGTTAGCAAATCTCTCTTCTCTCTCACGCACACACATACACTCTCACAACTGGAATTTTTGAGTAATTTATTCTTTAAAACACTTATTATTTTCAATGTCAACTAGCATTAAATATTTTACATCTATAGTGTGATTCTCTCAACCCAACTTCAACAAGTACAATTAAATCTGTTTCACTGAGGAATTCCAATAAGACCAAAACATGTGTGGCATTGTCTTCCATTCTTTCTGGAAAAATTAAGATAACATTTATTATTGAGACTAATATTGCCTTTTTTCTTATCACAGTTATTTTTAATTCATATCATCATCAGTTAACGTCCGCTTTCCATGGTAGCATGAGTTGTCATATATATATATATATATATATATAATATGAGAGATGTGAAATAAATCAGTTTAACAATAGAACTTGAAGTAGATGATACTATAAATAACAGCATGTAAATTTTGGGTTTAAAACCCCATTGAATAGAAAAAAACTGAGGGCTACCCATAGAGCATGAACCCACATCATCTACCATTTGATATTTTCTATCCAAAAAGGTTTTTAACCCAGTTTTTACACACTGTTATTTATAGCTTTTTCTAATTCTATGGTTTAAAACGAACTATATACAAATTAGGAAATTATTATTAGATTTCAGTTAATCTCCATCCTACCTCCCCCTTTGTGTGTGTGTGTGTGTTCTTTGATAAATAAAACACACACACAGATACACGCAGAAGGAGAATAATTGTGTGTCAAGTGATTTTGAGCAGCTTTGAGATGTTTGTCAATGGCACTTAATGTAAATGATACTTTTGATTCCTTCCAATTCTATATTTCTCTTTATTTTTTTTTCACATTTGTTAATTCCCAACAAAACTCTTCTCTCAGAAGTTTCTTTTTATCCCTCTCCAACAACCTTTCCTCCATTTAATGCTTGTACTTTCAGAAACTCTAGGCTAGGACTGCTAGCACTGGTCAACAAAATTCGAACTTTTTGCTGTTTCATAAACTAAAGAAAGTGGACTGTTTAATGCAGATTCTGAATCTGCTTTTAGAATTCTTCTATTAGGCATGGTTTTTATGTGACAGTGTAATTAAATTGTACAATAAATGTACTATATTAATGTAGAAATAAGACTGACAATTCTATAAGTCATAGTTTTTCTTTGATAGCATTTGTAAATTGTTAAACAATTGTATTTCATGAATTCATGATATTACAAGGAAAGTTACCTTTAAAACATAGAGGCGTATGATTTTAGACTGTATTTAGCTTCCGGAATATCCCTTTTTAGTGACCAACAATAATCAGCCAACATAGAAGAGCTCCACTTTCCTTGGTACCAGGTTTCCATCATATTCAGAATGTCCTGGTGAAAGCTGACAGCCTTAATATTTGCAGGGGAAAGAGTCTAAGTGACAGTTCAAGAAGTGGATTTTTAGGCTCATATTGCATCCCAAGGCCTTGTATGATGTCAGTAGTTCGTTCACAATGTCAGAATAGTTCTCTGCTCTGTGATTCCCCCCAAACTCTCTGCAAACTTTCTTAAATGACAACCACACAGCTTTTCCAACATTGAGTTCTTCATCAAACTTTTGGTCTCTCATCAGCTCCCTAATCTGTGATCCAACAAACATAACTTCATTGATTTTTGCATCACTTACTCTTGGAAATTTAGTTTTCAAATATGTGAATCTCTTGCCAGTTCTATCCATACCTTTGATGAACTTCTTTATCAACCCTAGCTTAATATGCAACTGAGGCAGATAAATTTTCTCAGAATCAACAAGGGGAGAATTGATGATATTCTTCTGTCCAGGAGTCAGAGTTTGTTTCGGTCACACATTCTTTTCATAATGATTTTTCTTATCCCGACTGTCCCACTCACAGAGAAAACAACAAAACTTGGTGTAACCTGGCTGCATTCCAAGTAAAAGTGCCACTATCTTTAGGTTACTACAAATATTCCACTTATGTTCCTCATACTTAATTTTTTGCAACAGAAGCTTCATGCTCTCATGTGTTTCCTTCATGTTAGCTGCATGGGCCAGAGAAACAGAAGGAAACTTATTTTCATTGTGAAGTAAAACTGCTTTCAAACTTACTTTTGAGGAGTCAATAAACAAATGCTACTCATTTGTGCTATATTTGTGGTTAAGTTCCTCCATAACAGAACATACTTCATTACAAAACACCACACCATCCTCAAGTGAGGAAAAATTTGCAAAATCACCATGCCGAGTATGATAAAAACTAACTTTGGTCTCTTTCTGGAGAAGATTTCATCCCTTTAACTTGGAACCAAGAAATTCAGCTTGTTTTTGCGATAAGTTTAAATCTTGCACAAGATCATTCAGATCTCCCTGCCTCAACAAATGTGGTTCACTTGAACAGTTAGGCTCAAAGTCCATGTCTTCTGTTTCTTTTTCCATATCTTCACCACTTGACTTGTCGTCACTAAGTGTCATTTGTTTTGGAAGGTCGGATACAGGTAAGTGTTGACTGTGAAGTACTGGTCTCAGCAGATTCTAAATTAAGATATTTTACAGTATGCTTGGATTTTGATGTTATACTTTGTATATTTGTCATGCAGAAGTAGCAATCTAAAGTGTGATCTTTGGGCTCCCTCCAGATCATAGGGAACCTTTGGCCTATGCAGTTAGAAGTCTGACACAGGTTACACAACGCACATGAAGGGCCCAGCTTTTATCTTGGTCATCCACTTTGCAGTCAAAATAATGCTCATAGTACTATTTAACCAATGGCATGAAATGCCATCTTTGTGACTTGAATGTTAAGTCACCACAAATATAGCAAAAGTTGTTTTCAATGTTTATAGTTTCTTGGCATTATGAAGGTGAATGGAATATGTGAACTTAGTATACAATCACATGCCTACACTTCAAACACAGTACTGACTAAGCATCGGTGACTCATTGACTCAGTGTTGTTAAGCTTCGGTGACTTATTGACTCAGCTAGATTTATGATTTCATTAGGTTAATTCTATTCATAAACATTTAAATTAGGAGTACTTCTTAAACCATTAGTTTCACATTTCAACAGCTTAACTGAAGTTTAGCCCATGTAACAGAAACTGAAAGGAATATCGTGCAACAGAGAAACTGTGGGTGATACAGCTAATTTGACATTATAGTTGAATTCTGCATGCAAAAACATTTATGATACAGGTATTCTTTTTTTGTACAAATTCTTTGTCGACGTGTGTAATTGATTAATTGTTTATTATTTGTGACACAAAGTAATTTAAATAAGTCTACAGCAATGATAACTTCTCCTGTACACTAACAAATAAGCATTTACATGGCTTACATGGTAAAAGGTATCCCTGTACAGTAGTGAAATCTGGACTCTACTGCATACAACAGTAGAAAGTCATTGTCTGCCACTTTAGGTATGTATTGTCAATGTTGAATCTAAGTTAAAGGGATAATTTCTTTAACACCCAGTGCTGAGATTAAAACTGTATGTAGCTGTATAGTTTTTTTTTTTTAATATATGTTTCAGATGGATAAGTGTAGATTGACAAAGGATACTTCCTGTTTGAGCAGCCAAGATGTGGCACATTTAAAAGTACTCATTCTAATTTCCACTTCAGGGCTATTTTGAAGCCAGACCTTTTGTACATTATGTTACACCTGCTAACTAGTTAAATGAGATGACTATTACCAAAAAAAGAAAAAAAAAGAAAAGACATGAGGGAAATGATCAAGCAGAAGGAGGCTGTATCCCTGATAAATTGCAAGTTATGCAAGGCAGACCATGGAAAATGATACCATTTTTTATAATGGAATAGGCCATATCATACAGATATTTAGTAGTCTAATGGGAAAATGAATTACATCAACTGCACTTAATAAATTATATTGGCATTATTTATCACTTATTTAAAATAGACATTTCAGCATATCTATGAAAGCTAACATCTTCCCTGTTTCTTTATTTTTTATTTATTTATTCCAGACTCTTTAGGTGCCAAAGTCGCTCGACATGACAGCCTTGCTCGATTCTTGAACAATCGTCCATCTCGACGAGAACTTGTTGAGAAAAATATCATTCCGATTAAAACAGAGAAGGAGAAACAGGAAGACCGAGAGGCAATTGGTACTAAACTGACAAGGTAAAATATCTAACATAATTAGTTGTTTTCTGATGATATTTAGCCCTTTCAACTGTCATCATAAAAGTCATTGATGACTTTGTGAAACTCAAGTATAAATGGCTTTTGTTTCTTGGATGAAGTTGCAAAATGTAAAATTATAACTTCATTTTATGAACCAATATTAGCAGTGTTTGTAGAATCTTAATGTATGATCATGGAAGGTGTTTGGATTAATATCTTATTTTAATATTTTTTATTAAAGTGCTATATCATTGAGAGATATGTGACTTAAAATGTTGATGCTGTTGAGATCCTTAATGCTATTATTTTCGCATTAACTTCATATACACTGAGCTGCTAAATAAATATGTTCAAACAGGCATGGCTGTGGTTATGAAGTTTACTTTGCAACCATGGGATTTCAGGTTCAATTCCACTGTGTGGCACTTTGACAAGTGTCTTCTACTTGTCTTATGCTTACCAATGCCTTGTAAGAGAATTTAGTTGATAGAAACTGTGTGTGTGTGTGTGTATTGGTTTTCTATCACCATAACTTAAATGTTTGGCAAAAAAAAAGAACCAAGAGAGTAAGTAGCAAACTTATTTAATATAAGTAGTGGAGTCACCGTGATTGACTAAACCATTCAAGGCAGCGCTGCAGCATGGCCGCAATCCAATGACTGACACAAGTTAAAGAATGATAAATAGAATTATTGTACAATAAAATTTATATTTCCTGCTTTGTTGTAACTCACTGTCTCGAAGTTCATAACTACTACTGTTCACTAAGCTATACGCATAGCATTTTGTCCTTAATATTTTTATTGCCTTTTGTTGATTTTTATCAACAAAATAGTAAGCAGCTTATCTGAAAATCTGACCAGGAGTCATAGCTTTAATCTGTTAATATATTCTCGCTTTCAACTAAGTTGTCTTGCCTACATTTTCTGTTTAGAAACCTTATTCAAACAATTCATATCTACTCTAGTCTTTATTGGTATCTGTTAGTCATTAGTAGAAGTTGTAATACAATCTCCCAAATAGTGACAGAATTGAGTTCCACCAGTAACAGTCTGGATTGTGATCACAACCACAGCAAGAGTTTCTGTCAACAATCACAGGACCACAGGTATGACAGCTTAACTAATATGAACATCTTCAACAGGCTGTTGAAGTTAATATTGCTGTCCACTAGTATATACAGCCTATAGTTCACCTCATCATTATATTTCTGTTGATCAGTGTGTAGAATGAGGAGAGTGTATGTATGTAATATAATATAATATTTATGTATAAACAATCGATGTTGTGCGTGTGTGTATGTGTGTGTACATACACATCAATTTTTCAGAACGTTTGGCAGAGAGCTGTTTGGATTCCAAATGTCTGTTGTAGCATGGTTTCTATGGCTGGATGCCCTTCCTAATGTCAATGATAAATTTGTCACTGAAATCATTGCTGATTCTCATTTTATTTACTTCATCTTTGTACATAGCTTGTACAACCCTCACATGCTATTTGTCTACACCTACTTTCCCTAGTGACTATCAAATGTGCTATTCTGTTAAACGCCCAAATCAACAAATGCCAGGAATGGTGGTCTACTCTTCTACATGTGTGTACATATATAAATGTATACATATATGTGTGTGTGTGTGTGTGTAAATACATGTAAATTTACATGTATATACATGCAAATATATGTGTGTACATTATACTGTGTGTATAATAATAATTAAGAAATATTGATTTTTTTTTTTAAAGACAGGTTAGTGTTTGTAGGTTCTCCCAGACCTGGTACTGCTGATGCAATTAATGTTCAGTTTGAATTTCTACATATTGCAGTAATGCTTTGACAGAGGGATTAGATTTGTTTTTATTAGAGACCAAGGAATAAAAGATAGTTGGAGAGAGAGAGAAATGTGTTCCTGTGAGGGAAAATGTGTTTAAAATGTCAATGTATGTTAGCTGCAGTGTCACAGATATGTGGGCATTCTTTTTGCTTTACAGGAGGATAGTGAAATGGGGTGGGGGTTAAAATTTTCAGAGCTAAAATATTTCTTAAAGCAAGAAGCAGAAGCCTAATTTTGGGGATACAGTCTTGGTTATTTTCCAGTTTGGAGAAATCTTGAAGCTTAGTTTAAAATTTGGATTAAAGTAGTCTAAAAAGTTGAAGTATAACTGGTAGCCCTAAGATAGATAATTTCAGTTTTATTCCTTATAGAAACAAAATGGTTTAGTAGGAAAAGGAGAATAAAACAGTTCTTGAAACTAATATTGTGTTCTACCCAGAGAATATTTCAAACAAAAGGTTTGATTTATCATCTTTCACAGACCTGAATTATAGTATTATCAGCCAATAACCATTATTTCAGAGAATATTTTTTGAGTTGACCATTGTACATATTTTCTCTCCATGTTGTTCTACCTGCTGGCATTGTTAAAAATCAACAAAAAATTCTTTAATCAAAGTCTTCATACTTCACCTTTGTTTCACTTTTATTTACCTGCACTAATTATTCTCTTAATCTCAGGTATCTACTTTTCAAATGGCTTTGAATCCTTTCTCTCAATTCAAGTCAAAAATATAATAAAAATGCTAGATTGTAAAAAATATTCAATTTATTAATTTTTCTACTTGTTCAGTATTGACATAATGTTCCTTTGTTATTTTGCCTAATTCTCTTTCAATATTTGTATTGGTCAATACTAGGATCAATACTAATTTTACTTATTCTGTTTTGTTATTGGAAGATTCTGTAATGATGGGAACACAATTATCATCATCATTGTTTAACATCCATTTTCCATGCTGGCATGTGTTGGACAGTTTGACAGGAGCTGGCCAGCTAAAGAGCTGTCCAGGCTCCAATTGTCTGTTTTGGTTTGGTTTCTGTGGTTGGATGCCCTTCCAAAATTCAACCTCTTTACATAGTGTGCTTGGTGCTTTTTACATACCACCAGCAATTTACGTGGAACCCATACCTTCAAGACAAAGATCTCTCAGCTAGGAGAGGGAGGGGAGCATGGCCATAAAGGATATGCCTGTATGTATGGACAGCCACAATTTTACTCAGCTTGATGTGTCTTGTCAAGTACAGCAAATCAGCACAAGTCTTGGTCCTTGTCATCTTCTCAGTGAGGCCTAGCATCTGAAGATCCTTTCTCACCACTTCATCTCACATCTCCCTAGATCTACCCCTTCAACAGGTTTCCTCTACAATTAGAGATTGCACTTTATGCAGCTGTCCTCATCCATGCATCACATGATCATACCAGTGCAGTCTTCTCTCTTGCACACAACATCTGATGCCTCTTGTATTTAGTTTTCCTCTTAAATCATTTACAGTCTCTCATATGTGCTCCAGCAGAGCATGTTGCTTCATTTCTTTCAAGCCTTTGTCCATCCTCTGTGATCATAGCCCATGTTTTACTACCATGTAGCATAGCTGTATGTACACAGGCATCATACAATCTTCCTTTTACTCTGAAGGAAAGGTTCTTTGTGACTAACAAAGGTAGTATTCTATTAACCATGCTTTCAGAACTCCCTCCTCCACTGCTAACTTGGTTACCTAAGTAACAGAAGCTGTCTACTACTTCTAAGGATCCTCTCAAGTATTTGAGGAAGTCTATTCTTTGTGCATTTTTACTGTTTATTGTACCCGCACATTTGCCAATAGAATTTAACTACAGTAAATTTCAAATAAGACCACACATAAAAGCTTATGCTCCTTAATTTAATCACATTCTCTGACTACACCTCAAAATACTTTCTTTCTCAATGAACTGTAGTGAAATCAAATCAATACTTACACCTACATAGGAGCACACACACATAAGCATTAACATACTAAAAAATACACTACCATGCTAACACAGCTGTATACTCTTACACATAGACCACACAGAGACAAGCATATATGTATATCACTTGTTAGGGTTATCTTTACAGATTTTCTATGGAAATTATAGTTAGCACTAATTTTTGTTACGATGCTTCATATCCAATATGTCAGATGTAAACAAACAATGAGATAGAAGATGAAAACTGTGTAATGGGTCTATATGATATTTCAGAAGTTTTTGCTTCTTCATCAGCACCCATCTAACCCATTAATCATCCACGACTACATTGCTTAAACAGCCACTAAATGCAGTAGTATAATGTTATTGGATATACCAATTTTATATATTAAACACATTCCTGGGAGCTCATTGTTTACATCTGGTGTCTCAGATGTGAAACACCATAACAAAAATCAGTGCTGGCTATAATTTCTATAGAATATCTGTAGAGATAACCTTAACAAATGATGTAAACAGTACTGCTAACACAGTGTTGACTTAGAAAAATGTTTAATATATTTCATATTATGGTTGCATAATGAAATACCATGTCCCTACAGGTCGTGTGTGTGTCTATATATATATATTCTAAAGATTAATAGAGAAGAC
This sequence comes from Octopus insularis, assembly GCA_029874955.1. Classification (NCBI taxonomy): domain Eukaryota; kingdom Metazoa; phylum Mollusca; class Cephalopoda; order Octopoda; family Octopodidae; genus Octopus; species Octopus insularis. The sequence continues at coordinate 9,366 of JARUKP010000923.1, forward strand.
AGAGTGTAACAAAAAGCACAACAATGAATATCTGTGCCTATTGGTAGGATGACTGATGTCTGTGGGTACATATGAATGTACATTCACAGACAGGCAGATACACATACATGTGAATATATACAGGTGTGTATACTTATGGGTGTATGTCTGTCTGTCTGTCTGCCTGTGCGTATGTTTAAACATTCGCAGCCACAATGCCTGAATCTGACCATAGCATTATGCTTTACTGCCATAGCCACCAGAAATCAAAGGCTTACACATGCTGAGCCACTCAATCTAATGCCCCTCCATACACACTAGATTCTTTATATTTCTTTATTTTTATTCTTAGTAATAACATCATGTCCACAGATATTAATACTCCCACCTGATTCATGTTATATGATTTGTGTTTTTATTCTTATATTTTCTTACTAATCAAATCCTCCTCACTAGGAAACATGCATCCAAGCTGCTAGAATCTTTCAAAACCACCATTTATCTTAAAGCAAAATCAAAATGTAAATCTGTCAACTCAAAAGCATACTATACCACCTGAAGAAACTATTTTACACTGTGCGTTGCATTTGGTGTTATTGCATCATTCTGCACACACTAGGGAGCAGTCCAACATAGAGCCGAAATGATTGTTGTGTTTACAAATGCTTTTAGTTACACTCTGTATTCTCTTTTAATCTTTAAAATATACCCTGCGTGAACCCTTGAATTTCTGGACATAGATCCAATGATGAATGTAAAGTATCACTGATGATGCCTGGTAGCCATAAGTGGTGAATGTACTCCACAGACACAACTACCTGTGACTTACCCTGAAACAAAGTTTGGATACTACATTTAATGCCAACTTTCTAAACCTTAATTCTTTAACTTTAGATTCAACTTATATATGTATATAGTGTCATCTCATAAATAATGCTGTTGTTTTCA
>JARUKP010000924.1:0-10290 GCA_029874955.1 Octopus insularis
TGTTTGCAAATAAAAACTAGGAAATTCAAGAGAATGCATGATGAATTGAAGCAGGAATGTGCACTGAGTAAAAGCAACTAACTCTCTCCTGCTGCTATTCCCAGTTTGTTGCAAACGACTGTTACCTGCCTGCATGCTCATTATTGAATACACTGTTCATCACCTGAGATGTTTTACGTTTGGAAAATTGTTCATAGGAGGCGTTTGTCAACCAAGGTTTCACTGTAGTTATCTTTGTGTTGTTTTCAATATTACAACAGATTATTTAGATGATGCAAATATGTTTCAGGTGAGAATATAAATATCTGCTGGTCACCAGATGGCAGCACTATTGCTGTCGGAAACAAAGAGGATCTCGTCACATTTATCGATGCCCGTACACACCGTTCTCGTGCTGAAGAGCAATTCAAGTTTGAAGTGAATGAAATCTCGTGGAACAACGAAGGAGATTTATTCTTCTTAACCAGCGGTCAAGGAAGCATCCACATTCTCAGGTAATCATTGTTATTCTTTAAATGTCTGCCCTGGTAGTTTTAAAAGATGCAAGTTATAGGTGACTCGGTCAGTAGGCTGTTGTTGCTGTTGTTTAGCTACAGTTGAGCTTTTGACCATTTTTCAAAGGTGTTTCAACCATGATCATCTTGTCTTTTTCCATAATAAACTACATTGTCCAGTGTGTATTTCCAGTCTTCAGGATACTTGGGTATCATTTAAAGGATATTTGCCCTGGCAAAATGTTGTTGTTTAGCCTCAGCTTAGTCCTGATTGAACACATCTTCTGCTTTGTCTTCTTTTCCTCCTCTTTCTTTTTCTTAGAACATTAAACGATGATGATGATGATGAAATCTAAATTATAAGAAATTTGTTAGAACACGAATTCATAAAAATATTTCCAGATGGTCAACTCTTTAATAATTGCTTTCTTTTAGTAGTTTTAGCAATTGTTACATACCTAATTAGCCAGCAGCTCTCTCTGTTATAGTCATGGTGTAAACAATATAAAAAAACTCAGAATGTTTTCATTCCATGTTTTGTGTAGAAAAGAGATGTCATTAAAAATCAAAGACTATTTTCAATTTCTTTTTTATTTGTGATGAATTGTTTTTCTTTTACTTTTTCAGCTATCCTGATTTAAAATTGCAATATGTCTTAAATGCCCACCCGGCCAATTGTATTTGCATCGAGTTTGACCCCACAGGATCGTATTTTGCTACTGGAAGTGCAGACGCTTTGGTCAGTCTTTGGGACGTTGACCAGTTAGTGTGTGTCCGAACATTTGCTAGGTGAGTGTCTACCCAACCAACTTTATCCTAATGTATTCTTATTTCCTCCACTCGGGGCAATACAGATTAACGTTTTGAAAGTGTTATTCATCATCATTTTAATGTCCAGTTTTCCATGTTTGCAAGTATATTGGACAGAGTTTGTTGTGGCAGATTTTCTACGACCAGATGCTCTTTCTGTTGCCAACCCTCACATGTTTCCTAGAAAAGATAATATTTTTTTTCCATGGCTAGACATGTTTTCCATAGAATATTGGAAATGAACGACGCTGCTTGTATAACGGTGACTCTCATTTACAACTACCATGCAGTATCAAGATAAGGAGTCACAAACATGCACACAATTATGCATCAACCTTTTTCTATTTTCTATCCCTGTTTAAACTTTTGCTACATCAATTCACTTGGTGTTCTATTGTTGATCCCTTACATCTATTTTACATGTGAAGGCATGTGGCTAAATGGTTAGGGTATGTAGCTCAAGAGGGTAAGGTCATGAGTTCAATACTTGGCACTGTGTTGTGCCCTTGAGCAAGATATATATTTCATGTTGTTCCAGTTGACTCAGTTGGCAAAAATGAGTTGTACCTGCAACTAAAAGGACCAGCCTTGTCACATGCTACGTCCCACTGAATCTCCCTGGGAACTATGTTATGGGTGTGCCTGTCTGTGGAGTGCTCAGCCACTTGCATGTTAATTTCGTGAGCTGGCTGTTCTGTTGATTGGATCAACTGGAACCCTCATCATCGTAACTGATGGAATGCCAGTTTTGTTCTTTTTTTGTTACTTAAATTCTCTTATTATTGACATGAAACTAAACATCATTTCTTTTGTTTTTTTTTGTCTCTCTCTTTTATCAAAGACTTGACTGGCCTGTACGGACTCTGAGTTTTAGCTATGATGGTAAAATGTTAGCAACAGCTTCTGAAGACTTGGTTATTGATATTGCTGAAGTTGAAACCGGTAAGTAACATTATCTCCATATTACCTCTGTGCATTACTAGAATGAAAACTAGTCATAGAATTGGCTCACTAACCGTTTGTCAAACATTCTAGCTCCTTTGAGACAAATCTCAGCTTTGAAGCTGCCCCTAGTTCTATGATATAAAGGTTTTGTTTCAAAGTGGCCTAAATTAATACTTTCAATCAAATTTCCATGTTAATTTATGGTTCAAACACCAACTTAATGAAAAAATTATTTTCAAAATTAATTGAAACAAAAGCAGCACATTTCAAAAGAGATATGGCTCAAAGTACCTTTATCTTGCTTATGAGCGAATCTCTGCATTGTTGTTTTTGTTGCTAGAAATAGCAGTCAAATATGTCACTGATCACATTTCAAGATCTTAAATGGAAAAGGTTACAATGGACAACATAGTCCCTGATGTACAAAAAGACAAGATGGTCATGGTCGGTAGGCCTCTCATTGATCAGAACTGGATGACCTATGATTGAACACTAACAATTTGCAATGACCTTCGGGATGAACAATCAGTTTAATTTTGGACATGTCACACATCCCTGTTGATTTCTTGCTAAGACGGTTGTCTCTCTCTGTCACATCTCTCATTGGTTTAGCACATTTATTAGCAAGCTTCCCAACCATACCTACACCTCTAAATAATAATTAATTATTAAAAACAAAGAAATCAATATTCATGTCTTTTGCTTTTTTTCTTTTGTAGGTCAAAAAGTGACTGAAATTCCTTGTGAAACGCCCACCTTTACAGTTGCATGGCACCCTAAACGGTATCTGTTAGCATTTGCTTGTGATGACAAACATGACAGAGGAGATCGAGATTCAGGCATGGTTAAAGTTTTTGGATTTCCAAATGATTCTTGATTAATTTCTTGGAGAGTTAAAAGACATTTTCTTCATTGAACATTCATTGTTCTTTTAATTTAAATGCTTTCATTATGAAATTGTTCATTTTCAGGCAATGGGTTTACTGTGTCATGTAGCAACACAGGTTGCAAAACAAATAACATTGTTCTCATCAGGAAATATGGAGAATAATTCATTCAATTTTTAAATATTTATTTTAAAACAGAAGCAGTATTAGTTTAAAATAGCAACCTGTGTATCTTACAGAAAGCTTAATTAACTGCAGTATTTGTCTCGAGATAGCATCTCTTGCAGACATACATTGTTGTGCTGTCTTGAGATGAATACTGCAAAGAATTATGCTTTCATTGATGTATCTGCATTGAGTATCATACACAGATTGCTATTATTTTTAAATATTAATATTGCAATCAAATTGTTCAAATCTGTTTGATCCCTGTAAGTATCTTTGTGACACCAATTCATAAAGGATAGGCTGTGTGTACAAAGAAATCTGAAATTTTCAAGCCATATCATGAAAGTGCACAATGGGAAAAGCATTTAATAATAAAAGAAAATGAAAAATGAAAAAGATGATTCAAATATAGCTTTATGCAGTAAAGGTTACCAGGGAATACCAGTAATTGGATCAAAAAAAAAAAACTATCATCCAGTTTACTTGTGCTAAGAGCATAAAGGTCTCCGAGATGCATGGAAGGCTGTCGTTTGTATTGCAACTATGCCAGATAGTATGGGCATAGAGAAATGGCTATAAAATGGCTGATGATGATTGGGAAAGAAAAAAAAATCTTTGTTAAATCCCATCAAAATATACATTAGTATGTTTGATAAAGGAGACTGATCTAGTAATACCACCACATGGGCCTTGAGTGTCTTTAGTAGAGACTCTGGCCAGGTTTTTCATGTGAGGATAGCTTCTTTTCCTCTCACCAGACTCTCAGTCCCTAGAAATGGTCATGAAAGCTACCTGTCCTCGTCTGATAATGCCTTAACAATAAATTAGAAAAAAAGAAAAAAAAACTTCAAATGAAACCATTTCCAAAATGATCCACTTGTTCCTGTTGTTATATGTATTTGTGAATGGGAGTACAGAAACATTATGTTCGGTCCTCTTTTAAAGTGTATTGTTGTTGTATGTAAGTTAAACTACTATTTGCCAAACGGTGACAGACTTTAGAATTGTGAGAATCTGATTTGTGTTGTGTGGTTCAGATCAGAAAAAAGTCTATTTCTTGATGTCTCTCTAGGTCTTGTGATATCTTTTTTTGTATTGGGGGGAGGGGGAAATGAGACTATATTTGAGTTTCCTGCCTTTGCTCAACACAACACTACATCTAGTAAAATATGAATTTAATACTGAATTGGGGTCACTAACATTAAGTTGGAGGTTAGTTACAACAACCTATACAGCAGTATTTGGGGTCCGTCCACAATGCAATATAATTGGAACATAATCTAATCTTATTTCTTTATAAATAACAATGGCTTACTGGTGCTGGACTGCTAAACACGTCAAGGGTTCAAATTTTGGTAGTCTTAAAGTTGTGATCCTTTGCAAGTTACATAACTCTGTATGAAAAAAAAAAAAAAGAAACTTTGAGAAAACAGTCTCCATTCTTATGGTTTGTAGTGGCAGGAGGCATAGATTTTTGCTATTATCAATATTTGTTTGGAATAGCATTCTGTATATCTCCCTTAATGTGGATATACATATATTCTGCTACCAATATTTCTCGTGCTTTTTAGTCCTATACATCTGTATGAGATGCTTTCTCAAAACAAATACCAGTCGTGTGGCTTTCTACAATAAATCCACATCAGTTGTAATATGCAAAAGGCTGTTTTGAACTAATAATGAATTTTGATAAATTCTTCATAATTTTCAAAATTAAATGACACCTGGTTGATACACCTTGCATTCAGCCCCAGTGTGTGGCACCTTGGGCAAGTCTCTTCTATTATAACCTCAGGCTGACCAAAGCCTTGTAAGTGGATTTGGTAGATGGAAACTGGAAGAAGCCCATTGTATATATATATATATATACATATATATGTGTGTGTGTGTGTTTGTTCCCCACTACTGCTTGACAACTGGTGTTGGTTTGTTTACATCCCCATAACTTAGTGGTTTGCCAAAAGAGACCGATAGAATAAGTACCAGGCTTAGCAAAAAAAAAAAAAAAAATCATTCAAGTATTGTGGTGAATTCATTCGATGAAAATGGAAGGCATTGCTCCAGTCTAATGACTGAAATGGAAAAAAAAACCCCAGGATATTTCCAAAGAACCACAGTGACGAAATACTTAATGTGTTCATATAAGAACTCGCTGGTACGGATGATGTAATATTTGCTGCTATAGTTTCTATATATTTTAAAGTGTGCTAAGCTGCCGCAGCCAGCATTTTTGGCATTTCCAAGTCAGCAGTTGGATGGTATGCAATCATGATTCTATTTCTCTGGATAGGTAATTCCTTAGAGAAGGTTTTGAATGAGTTGAGTTTATATTTATTGCATATTTAATCCCTTTAGTGACATGCTCTCTGGAATTGGTGGCAGTGGTGGTGGTGGGGGGGAAATGTTTTGAAGTATGTCATTTTAAAGAGGCCCGTTACTCCCCATTACTCTGTTTTTTCTTCTTTTCTTTTCGGTTGTATTCCTCGAGGATATCCTCTGTAGCCATATTGTTAGAATATTTCTATGAAACTTTTTAACTCTTTTAATTCTTGGTAAAAGAAAAGAAAAAAAACCCAGAAAAACTGTTCGTTTCAGAGTGTTGCTACTTCATTTTAAACCTGGTATCGTTATCATAACTCTATATGTAGGAATCTTTTATTAAGGTTGTCTTCTAAACACGGACAGAATGCAGAGTTATTTTATTAAATTCCTCCAGCTTGTTGGGCTGTGGAGTTGTTAAGAAGTTTGTTTCCCAATCATGTGGTTCTGGGTTCAGTTCCACTATGGTACTTGTTGGGCAAGTGTCTTCTACTATAACACTGGGCTAACAGAAGCCTTGTGAGTGGATATGCTAGGTGGAAACTGAGAGAAGCCCATTGTGTGTGTGTGTATGCATATATATATGGTATTTGTGTGTGAGACTGTCTCTCCGCTTTGTCATTGTGTGATAGTTGTAAGTGATGTCCTTTATTTCCAATCTTCTGAGTTGTATCTTGTCATGGAAACAGGTGAGGGTTGGTGACAGGAAAGGCTTCCAATTGTAGAAATTCCACCTTTTATGCCATTGAATATAGTAGCTATTGCTGATGCTATTTAAAAAGCATTCGCTTACACTTTGATAAGTGTTAGGACTAGGCAATCAAATAGCAATTGTCTACACAAAGTGAATTTTGTTTTGGGATGTTTACAACATCTAAGGCATTATAAACAAACACATCCAAATTAGGTTGGATGTACTAATTAATACTTTTTTTACAAAAGCTGCTTCTGTTGCTAATATATACACAGCCCACCAGCTTTCTGCAGAACCTCTCTCTATTATTCTATATCAGCTTTACTGATTTTCTGTCCAGCATTCAGCTTGTGATATGGTGAAATCATGTGACATGCTGTCTGCTGTTGTTCTGACGGAAATTTGTCAACCGATAAAAAAAATTCTGATACTTTTTAGCATCCATCATCCACACAAAATGAATTTACAGCAGTCTAAGGTGTTATAAACAACATATCTAAGTTAGGTTGGATGTGTTCATTAATATTAGTTAATGATTCTTGTTGTCTTTTCCTCACCACATAATTATTTTTTATTAGTTCTTTAATGCTCCCTTCAGTATTTATCTCTTATTTGTTACTTGTTTCAGCCATTAGACTGTGGCTTTGCTGGGGCACCATCTTGAAGAATTTTTGTCAAACAATTGACCTCAGCGCTTGTTTTTAAAAGCCTAGTATTCTATCGATCTCTTTTGCTGAACTGTTACGTTAATGGGATGTAAACGCACCAACACTGGTTGTTAAGTAGTGGTGGGGAAACAGACACAAACATATACATATGACAGATTTCTTTCAGTTTCCATCTACACTCACCTATAGGCTACAGCAGAAGACACTTGCCCAAGGTGCCTCACAATGGGACTGAACCTAAATCTCTGTGGTTGAGAAGCAAACTTCTTACCACCCAGCCATGCCTGTGCTTATTCTGCTAATATTAGCTTAAATGTTCTTTTCTACTCTAGGCACAAAGCCCGAAATTTTGTGGGAGGGGGCCAGTTGATTTGATCAACCCCAGTACACAACTGGTACTTAGTTTATTGACCCCGAAAGGATGAAAGGCAAATTTGACCTCAGCGGAATTTGAACTCAGAACGTAAAGGCAGATGAAATGCCGCTAAGCATTTCGCCCGGTGTGCTAACGTTTCTGCCAGTTCGCTGCCTTTTATATTAGCTTAAATGTTGCCCCTGGATTCATTTAGTTGGCATTGAAATTCTTCAGTGAGTTCTGTGGAGAAAGAAATTTCTTTTCTGAGACTTTTAAAATGAAAATAATATTTTGAGACTCAGAGAGAAATGTCTAGAATGCATTTTAATACAATTAAGGAAAAAAAAGCCCAAAAGTATGATAAAAGTCAAACTTTATTTTATCATTGCTTCCTTTTTTTTTCTTCCTTTTTTTTTTTGTTCCAAACAACATATAATTACAGGAAAAAATGACATCCCCCCCACCAAATCCCTTTCCAAGCAACATAAGGATAGAAAAAAAAAAAAAAAAAAAATCAAAGAATTGAGGCTGGAGATTGCCAACAGGAAAGGGGTAGTGTTCCAATAAGACACTGCCCAACCACATGTATCTTTGGCTATCTGAACAAAGTTACATGAACTTGGCTGGGATCTCTTACCTCATCCACCATATTCTCCTGATATTGTGTCGTCTGACTACCATTTATTTTTGTCTCTACAGAACTCATTGAAAAGAAGAAGGGATTACCTTCTCTGCATATTTTCGAAGGTACAAAGAAGTCTTCAGAGAAGAATATAAAAATTGGTCTGATGAGAAAAAAGTACAACTACTTTTAAGAAAGTTATCCCCTGCCAAACATGGAAAATATAGTAACTATATTCTGCCGAAGAAGCCAGTTGAGATTTGTTCCATGTTCAATACTTGCTGGCAATGTTTGAATTTGGTCAAAAAAATGTTGAAGATTTTGTCACCTATGCTGGGGTTGTTATCAGAGAATGTGAAAAATTCAAATTAAATGAATTAACCCTAGACATATTCAAATGTCTAATTTTTGTTCACAGGCTAACTACAAGCAAAGATGGAGATATATATTCCCAGATATTCACAAAATTAGAATGGGACCAAAAATTAACTCTACAGGCAGTAGGAGAAGAATGCCAGAAGATTATAAATCTAAGACATGACAGATAAAATTGAAGAAGACTGCTCTCATATTCATGCATGTTGACTGGTAATAGATAAGAAAAAAGAGAAAAAAATGTCAAGACTGAATCCATGTTATGGGTGTGGTGGTCTACATTTTAAAAGTAACTGTCCATTTAAAAGTATAAAATGCTTCAAGTGTGGTAAGATAGGTCATAAAAATCACACAGTAAAACAAAACCTAAAAAACAGTCCAACAGCAAAAATCATGTAGACAGGATATCAGTGACAAGAAATATGAACGAGTCTCAAAGGAAATTTGTGTATGTAAAAAATTAATAACACAAACGTAAAGTTATGATTGGATATGGACAGTGATATCTCAATAATTGACGCAGATACATAGAAAAGAATATTTTAAAATTACATGTGATGTTTCAGGGAAAAAATTACATTTTAAGGGCAAAAAATGATAAGTGATGTTACATTTCATGGAAAAAGCTTAAAAGCCAATTTTTGTGTTGAAATATGATATATTTATTCGGAACAGACTGGATGGAATTATTTAACTTATGGGACCTCCCCATAAATCATTTCTGTAAAAATGTGAATGGTTTTACCACCAGTGCAAATAAGTTGTCAGAAAAATTTTTTTAAATTTTAAAAGATTTCTCCTGAAGTTTTGTCTGATAAATTAGGTCTGTGCACCAAAACAAAGGCGAAGTTTCAAGTAAAAGAAAATGCCATACCAGTACCAGTACTTAAACCAAAGAGAACTGTATCATTCATAGCATTAGAACAGATAAACTTAGAGAGACTAGAAAAAATTAGAGTTATTCAAAAAGGGGAATACTCTAAATGGGCAGTACCAACTGTGTACTTCAAGAAAAAGAATAATAAAATCAGAGTGTGTGATGATTTCTCCACTGGTTTAAATGAATGTCTTAAAACGTTCCACTATCCACTATCTACTCCGGAGGACATATTTGCAAAATTAAATGGTGGTAAGATATTTTCTAAGTTGGATCTCTCTGATGCATTCCTACAAATCAAGGTAGATGATGAATATTCTAAATACCTAACAATTAACACACTGTATACAACAGGTTACCATTTGGCTTAAAAGTCACACTGGCGATTTTCCAACAGATTATGGATGCAATGTTAGCAGACTGAATTTACAAAAAGCAAAACTTGGGACCAACACGTAGAGCACGTAAAATATGTGTTGGAAAAAGTTAGGGATTATGGCTTTACTTTGAGTGAAGAAAAGTGTGAATTTTTCTTACTGAAAATAAAATATTTAAGACATCATTGACAGAAATGGATGTCAACCAGATCTGTCGAGGGTAGACACAATTAAAAATATGGCCCCTCCAACAAATATAGCAATGTTACAAGCTTTTTTGGGACTGGCAAATTATTACCAAAATTATATTCCAAACATGCATAAGGTAAGAGTTCCACTAAATAATCTATTAAAAAAGATGTAATGTGGAATTGGTCTAAAAATTGTCAGAAGGCCTTTCAACGAAATTTTAAAAATATTAACCTCTGATTTCTTGTTAGCACACTTTGATCCTGCAGCAGAGATTGTTGTAGCTTCAGATGCCTCTGAGTATGGTATTGGAGCAGTAATGCTGCATAAATATAAAGATGGTAACATGAAGGCAGTGGTTCATGCTTCATATTCTCTGATATCAGGAAAAAAAACAAAAAAAAAACTTACAGCCAAATTGAAAATGAGGCTCTAGTGATTATTTTTGCCATAAAATAATTTCATAGATTTTTACATGGTAAAAGTTTTCAACTACAGACTGATCATCAT
>JARUKP010000925.1:0-10288 GCA_029874955.1 Octopus insularis
TTATTATTATTATTATCATTATTATTATTATTATTATTATTATTATTATTATTATTATTATTATTTCTTCTTTCTTCAAATTTTCTTCCATTTTTCGCCGAGTGTTTTCCGCACACCTAGGACAGAGAAACTCGTTGTATGCATTCCCAGTTTTCTCGCAAATTCACAGGTAAAATATTTATTAAAAAACGAAAAATTCTTGAATGGATGTTGTTTTCACAGCAATAATGCTCTTCTCGGTACATGAGTTGTTCCAGTTAGCACGATTTTTTGCACTTCCTGTAAGGATGGTAAGCCTGGTATCATTTTCAAATAGGTTTCAACCTTTTTTATCATTCCTAGAGATCCTACAATAACTGGTATGTTAGTCGCCTTGAGGTGCCACATTTTTTTCAATTTCTATTATTATTATTATCATTACTATTATAATCATCATTATAATTATTATTATTATCATCATCATCATTATCATCATCATCATCCTCATCTTCAGTATTATGGTAGCGCGCTGGTTGAGTTGTTTTTTCACACTGATGTCATTTCTTCTTGAACTGCGTTTCGAATTGAAATTGCGTAGCAAATTCGACTTTTGCTTCCATAGTTTTGGGAGACGATAAAATAAGCACCAGTCAAGTACTGCAGTTATTGTATTTTAATTATCCCCTCCCCTCAAACTTGCACTGTGTTGCTACAGTATTGTGTACAAGCAATTTGCTCCTGTGTTTGTATATGACATTTGCTTTACTCTTTCTAGGAGTTTGGTCTCTTCATACTTATTTTGGATGTTGTTGCATTGGTTTCCCACTGAGGAGATTACATGCTATGAGCGATGTAATATTATGGCATCATCATTATGAGTCGCATGTACTCTGTATTTCACTGTCAACTTGAGATTATGTAGACTGTGTGGTGTATGTTTTGTAGTATAATACCTGGTTAAAGCTGCTTAGAATATGTTATGCGTTCACAGAATCCGACTCTCGGATGTGTAATTTTACATTTTATTTTATTCACTGGTGATTGTTTACTGTTTGCTACCGAATTGAAAGTGACTTACGTACAATCTTCGACTCTAACCAACTGAACCGTGTTTTGGAATGGGCTTAATTTTGCTAGCCTTGGTATGTTTCATAAGATTTTATTCAGATATTTCATTCCGATATAGGTGCCATGCTGTGGGACTGAACCCGGAACCATATGGTTCGTAAGGAAGCTGCGTACCACACAGGCATTCCTACCTACGCCTACAAATAACAATTTGAGAAACATTCAACAGTTAAGAGAAAGAGGCATCAAATATTAATACATGGAACGAACTATTTGTTTGAGTATGAAGTTTTAAGAAACAAAATCTCGTAAATAAAACTGAGCAATTCAAATGTGTGTACGTGTGTGTATTTGTGTGTGTAAGGCCTTTTCGGCAAGACACGCTGTTTTCTGTATTTTTTCCAGATTCTTTCGTGTTATTTCTTCGTTTCAATATCCGAGATCAATCAGATAGTTAATAAAATAAATTCTGTTCGGTTTTATTATGGATTCAGAGATATACAATGTAGGATCCATTGAAGGATATCAAACCTTATACAATGACACTTTTATGCAATATTGCAACATTTTCTGACGCTCTTATGTGTGAAATCGGCACGAATAACGTAATTACGACCGAACTAATGATATTTGGTGATACAGTTAAGTGTCTTAAGTATATTGTTAATAGTTGTTGATTCCGTGCCAACAACACAACTGAAAACAGCTTTCTTTGCAGTCTTAAGTGAATCCGTATTTACTCGACATTAATACATACACACTAAAATGCTAATAAAATCATCATGTGCGTTTAAATACACCAAAATACCAGACCAATAAAAGAGACTCTCTTATAGCTGTTTGACTTGTTAGAAAGTGCAACAAAATTTTTCTTAATTTACTCCCTACTGAAATAGCAATATGGAAGGCAGAACTGAAGTGTCTGATCTTTGAAATTCTTTTTCTGAGAAAATTATGCGATAGATTTACTTCATTAGGCCTGAATTCATTGTAAATAATATCAACATCAGTGAATTTGTGGTATATATAATTCTACTGAACAATTCATGGACAACTTCAGGTTATATGTATACGAACATCAAAATCTCGAATGTCTCATACGAATGACCATGTGATCTTAACTCCTTAAGGGTTTTGTTTGATGTTCATAATCATAAATCAATAATACTTTGTGATTGAACTTTCGTATACTCAAATATGTGTTCGTTCGTATTTCTGTGTAGCTACGAGGGAGGGCTGACTACTAAGGAGTGATGCTAGAGTTGCAAAATCATCCAGGCTTTAATTTCACCCCTTCTTATTAATAACTGCAATGATTCTTACCAAGTAAAATTGATATCTGACCGCTCAAAGTGACTTCAAACTAACTGGTAGCGACAAGATTTGGTATCGCGGTGTAATCAAGTATCTGAAAAAAAGGGTTTAGTTTCCCAACCAAAGTACATTGATGCTGGAATTGCTGCTACATTTGGGGATTATGCTGCAGCTTTAATAACAGTGCAAAAGTGGGCCACTGAATTTCGGAGGGGAAGAGAAATAATTCAAAATGTCCCAACGCCTGGTGGACATCTCACATCTCAATCAAATAGTCATTGGTATTAGCATATCCTGTGAAAGATTTCGGAATATCCTGCTCAATGAACTTGGCATGACGAAGGTTTCTGCTATGTGGGTCTTCTGACTATTATTCAAAAGCCCACCAGGCTGATCACAACACAGGAAAATCTGACATACCTTTGTGTTAGATCTAACCGTTTTCCTTAAACGTTCCCTAAGCCGGGATGAATGTTGGCTTTGAGCCTATAACAAAGGCGATTCATGAAGTGGAAACATACTCCTCACCTGCTCCAAAGCAGACCAAGATGGTTTCATATGTTGGAAAAGATGAAATTCTCAGTACTTTTATTGATGCATTGTGTGGGATTCAAAAGACATTGTTTTTATCTTCAAAAGAGCCATACAATCAATGGAGAGTACTATGTCATTTTGCTGAGGCAGTTACGAAAGGCTATCAAAACTGATGAAAGGTGGCTTGTTTCAACACGACAGAGCTACAGCACACAAATCCCCGGTTTCAGTATGTACTATGCGTGGCTGTGATTTTGAACTGGTTGAATCATCCTCCAGGTTTTCCTGAATTTGTCTCATCTGACTTTCTTCTGCTCCTCAACATGAAAACAAAATTCACTCGACTTAGAACCAGTATCGCAGTGATGACGTCATATATGCTGTTGATGATGTTTTTTTTTTTTTTTACTACAGGATGAAAGATTCTTCACCAATGAAATGCCAACACCGTAACACCGACGGAAGAAGTGTATGGTCAGCCTATGAATCATTCAGCCGACCCTCGTACGTAAGGTAAAATGATGTGTCTCTGTGTGTATATCCATGTAAATATTTACGTTGCTAGGATTTTCATTTGTAATGATAATTAGCTCGCTGATTTGTTTTGCAGGAAAGGTTATACTACTATGTCAACAGTTAAGTGTTAGCGATTTCTAATATACACAAAATGAGGACATAGAGCTAAGTTAATATCTGCCATTTGTTGGAATATTTTGCTAAGAGGATAAAGATTGGAGAGGGGATTATTATAAGGCAGAACAAGCATTGATGGTGTGTATCGCCTGGTATTCGGTGACACAAATTCATCTTGCTTCAAAGTGGATTAGAAACTGAAGCGAATTATCTTAGAAATTTCAACCTAACTGGATAGGATATAAATCAATAAGATAATAATGAAATATTGACATGGTTATGTGGTAAAAAGCTTGCTTCACCATATGGCTCCGGATGCAGTCCCACTGTGTGGAACCTGAGGCAAGTGTCTTCTACTATAGCCCCGGGCCGATCACAGCCTTGTGGTAGATTTGGTAGACGGAAATTAAAAGAAGTCCATCGTAAATATATATGCGCGTGCGCGCAAGTGCATGTGTGTGTATTCGTCTGTGTTTGTGTCCGTGTTTGTGTCCCGTTCCCCCCACCACCCCTTGACAACCGGTGCTGGCACGTTTACGTTCCAACAACTAGACCGATAGAGTAAGTACCAGGCTTTACAAAAGTGTATTAGGGTCGATATAATCGACTAAAAAATTCTTCAAGGCGCTGTACCAGCATGGCCGTAGTCTAATGACCGGAACAAGTGAAAGATAAAAAAATAAAAGATATTAACGGAGTAAGCCTTGGAGCATACTTAGGTATTCTATGTGCTATCATGTGACTCTTAATGCAATAATAAAGACTGAAGCATCTTTATTTATAGCATTGCCTCCACTCAAATCTAGCGAAACTAGAGGTAAACCCCCAAGACAGCTGAAAAATGTTCTTTTTATATTCTACGGTAGGCGATCAGGGTTGCCGGGTGTGCGAATAAGAATACAAGAGTTATGAAATACAATAGGAAAGATCCGAGCTACATATGTTTCATAGCGAGAGGAACCTCAGAAGTAGCAAATTCCAAATGAGGTATATACCGCCGGCTGCTCTTCAGACCAAAAATATCTTGATTAGATTAAAGGTGACATTGCCGTAAAGAGGTACATGTTGACGTAAAGAGGTACATGTTGATGTAAAGAGGTACATGTTGACGTAAAGAGGTACATGTTGACGTAGAGGTACATGTTGACGTAAAGAGGTACATGTTGACGTAAAGAGGTACATGTTGACGTAAAGAAGATTCAATCAGAATGTATAGAGAGCGAAGTTAAGTTGTGGAGGGGGAAGAAAGCTTTCCATCGCATCTGTAGAATCAAATCGTTTGTAGTGTGAATAATGAGTTTAATGTACTCGTTTTTTCGGTAAGTCGGATATACCTAAGCGACAAGTTTAACGTCATTTTCTCCATTTCCGTGTGCTCCACACAGTTAGCGTTCTTCCTAGATTAGAAACAAGTGATATATAAATGTAAGATCGAGAGATCGAGGTGTAGGAAGAAACTTAGATTCAAGCAATCCGTCGTAAATATTAAAAAAAACAACTTTCAGAAACAAGAGTGCTTTATTAAGACCGAAAATGTGGATTATTTACGTACCAAAGAAATATAAGCTGCAAAAAGTTCCTTCTATATTCAACAGTAGTCGAGCAGACGAACCTTCCACGCCTCACTCATCCCATATCAGCTTGAAGGATCACAAAGAAAACTTCGCAGTGAACATCTCCAAATTTACACCACATCTCCACTAAAACTCTAAACCAAAACCACTGAAGCTATCCAGTGGTTCAACTACAGTTGTTGAATAGATTATATGAATAATTAAATAAGTTAATTAATTAAATATTATGAAATATAACATTATAACAAATTATATATATATATATCTCAACAGAGTTGGATAGAATATAATAATAGAAGCAGATAATTTATTGAAACTTTGCATAGTGGAATAACCCTAACCCTTAGAACTAACCACCTATAAATTCCCATAGTGCTCTGCTATATTCACTTCTTCTAATCACCTTTTTCCTCAGTTACGTGTCATTATTTTCATTTGCTACCCAATCATTACATGAGTTCGTTTCTGTCTGGGTTTTTCTTGCTATTGTATCTTACTGTACATTTATTTGAACTGTTGTCTTTTGACAAACAGTAATTTTTGCCCTACGGGGCAAAAAATTTCTGCACATTGTTTTTTGTGAACTGTTAACCCTTTACAGGCTATTTTTCAAAATTTTTTGACATTTGTGACAAGTTTTTCTTGTCATTTGCGACAAGTTCTAATCATGGAGTTTGACCTCATGTCCAATAAGGACTTTCTCGAGATGGGAGGAAGTAAAAACAACACAAAAGACACCCAGGAAAAGCAAAGTTTTTCAGCCGCCGTGGGCGGAAATATCATTGAACTGGAAGTAGCCATGAACAAACTCTTCCAGTTCAGAAGTTTAATTAAGAAAAATGGTGATGAAACAAAATTAGTACCACCCACTGAAACTGTTCAGGCAATTCAGGAAAAAAACTGTAGTCTACAAGGTCTACAGCATTAAGGATAAACATATGGAAGTCAAAAATGAAGTTACTGAGCGGTGCATGCAATCAATTTGAAACAAGATACGCTATGTTAGCCGAGGAATAAAAAGTGCTACAATAGAAGCACATTTTGAGTCAGCTAGAAAAGCGAAAGAAATTTTGACCGAAACACTAAAGAACAAGGAGGTTATGCTGCTGTCCATGTACACGAGTTACAGAACACCGAAAGTGATAGTTGAGGAGATACCTGTGGGCTACGAAGTTATGTGGGTAGCAGCAGCAGTAATATTTGATGTAGAGGGGAAATTAAAAATCCTGAGCATGAAGAAAAAGGAGTCAACAAACTGGAGAGGACAAACGCTTGAAATGGTTATACAAGCAGATAACACAACATTAGAAAATTTGCCCAATAGAGTGTTTGTGGGGGAGGGGCATACAATTCATGTGTCGGTGGAGGGACATAGGCGTAGGTGTTTTAAGTGCGGGCAGAAGGGCCACATTTGCTCTACCTGCACGAAGAAAAAAGCAGTTGAAGCCCCCTCCCCAAAACGCTGAGAAAAACACAGAGAAAAAGAAACTGGAAAATGTAGCACTAACAAAAGAAAATAATGAAAAAAAAAACAAATCGAAAAACAAAGGGATGGAAAGAAACAAAATGAATAACAGAATGGAAAACAAAAGGAAGAAGAAAAAAAACAAGAGAAAATGAACAAGAAGATATGGAATATTCAGCAGTTACCTACAAACGAAAAAAAGCAAGCACCCTGGACTCCACTCCCCAGACAAAAGAAAAATTACAAGCACGGTCAAACAACAACAAAAAATTCCCCAATCCCACCCTGCTGGCACTACGTTAATTGGGCAGCGTTTTCTTGACCCCCCCCCCAATGCCAAAAGGTTTGAAAAAAAAAAGGATTATTGCATTCAGTGTGAAAAACGAGAGGGTGTTATGCTTGATTAAAGCACACCCATGAATCAAATTTTACAAAGTGACAGACAAAGAGTCTGAGATTCGATACACAAAAGTCGGAGAGTAGGTATGGAAAGAGAAACTTCTCCGAGATCATGTTAAAGACAATTCAATTAAAGACATCACTCAAGATGTATTAGCAGGCAAACAGGTTATCAGCCCGGTAGCCACACCAATCCAGGGCCTGGTAGCAACACTGGTAAAAAACCCAGCATCTATGGAGAGTGTTGGGGAAGCAGGCAGACAAAAACTGCCATGCCCCCTCTCACAACCGTGAGTAAATTTGTTTTCCTTCTTCGATGATTAAGTTGGGCTGTTTAAATGTGCATGGTATGGGGTCGAGATGGAAACAGGCTCCTGAACGACCTCACGACACATAGAATAGATGTGGTTATTGTAACTGAGTCCAAGATGAAAAGACCTAAATTGTTCTCGCCTCTTCTGAGTGGTTACGAGAAATTTATTTCTCCTAGCCAAGGAGGAAGTGCAGGCATGGCAGTCCTTATCAGGAAGAACTTGGACTTACAGGTAAGTACTGTCTTTCTGGACCCAGAAAGTAGGCTGGTTGTCCTGGATGTGACTCATGTGAGTAAGCAATCCTTCAGGTTGGTAGCTGTATATGCTCCTACAGAGTGTAGGCAGTCAGGTTTTTACCAGGACCTGGAGCACTTTCTAGTGATGTCTAAAATGTTAGTTTTGGTCGGGGACTTCAACACTATCCTCATTGCATAGGTTGATAGTGTTGGCTCAACTGATAGGAAAGGGAATCCTTACCTCAAGGGTCTACTAGAGAGCTATAATCTAGTAGACCGTTACTGGCTGGATGAGCCGAGCATTCCACAGTGGACATGGAGTATGCAGATCGTACCTAGATAGGGTATTTGTTAAGGAAAGAAATAAGAATAGTGTCTGCTGTCCACAGTTTTGTATTGTACCTTACATGGATCACAAACTTGTGATGTGTGAGGTACATGTACATAAATGTCATAGACAAGGACCTGGGTACTGGAAAACGAACAAGTCTATTTTGACTTGTAAAGCTTTCCATACCTGGATTAAGGAGATAGTGCAGAGGACATTATGTAGCACTATCATTAACAATAGATGGTGGCACACCCTCAAGAGAGCCATCCATTTGGAGTCCATTAGATTTAGCAAACAGCTAAATTTAGATAGGACTAGAATAGAGGGTGACTTAGTTAAGAGCCTAGATGAGGCAATGGAATCTGGCTCCGCATCTAGAACACGTGTTGTTGCATCTGGGACAAGTACAGCTGTCGGCTGGATCTATGATAAAGATGATACCGCCAACTGGACTCTTGAAGGAAGGTGAGACTTGTTTTTTTCTGTATGGCAGCAGTGTTGAAAGAGTGTGTATGGAAGACAAGAATGGAAGGTTTTGTGACAGGATCCTATATATCCGGCCCTGGTTTGCTGCTTTACTTCAGATACCATCTGAAGAGCAAGATAGGGCTGGAAAAGAGAACCCTGTCAGCTAGAGTATATGAACAGAGATGGAAGAAAGTGGTGAAAAAGGTGGGTGTAAGTTACCCAAATTGATCATCAAGGAAATAAAAAGTGCCGGATCAAAAAATCAATTTGCTTGTGTCTTAAAAAAAAAATAAAAGAAGGAAAAAAAAGGTTAAGTTTTAAGTCATCATAAATTTTATTTATTTGTAAATTACTTATTCTTAGTAAATAATAATTGCAAAAATTTTTATAAACAATGAACTCATTCATGCTGTGTAATTGTTTGTCCTGTGCTGTCCCCATTTCTGTGTTTGATCCATAGTGATCTTAATAAAGATTTAATTGAAGACCGGTGATTGTTGTGCGCTGATGACGGGTAAATACCTAGAAACCCGGGTCTATGGTTGAAGATGGGAAGAATGGCTTCCCTTAGCAAATACTGATAGGGCATAGAGTGTGTCAATAGCCAGCTGAAGGAGGTGTCCTCCTGGGGCTACAAGCTACAGTAGCATCCACCCTTAGTGGTTAGCCACATTTAAGTGGCAAATATACTTCACATTATATATATATATATTATATATATATATATATATATATATATATATATATAATGTATGTATAGATATATATGTGTGTGTGCATATAAAGGACAGGAGTTTTCATCTAGGTGACTCAAACTAATAGGTATGAATTCTGAGTGCTCAAATAGGTGTGCCACTAAAATTCCAGTTTGAACAGCAGTTGAAGTTGTGGTATGTGACTTATTCAAGATGGCTCCCCCTTGAGTCAGTAAGTATAGGTTAAAGTAGTGAGGAAACGTAAACAACTAGGTAAGACTTGACAAGGACCTTTTAATTTAACTACAAAACGAATGGTAAAAAAATAGTCTCTGATAGCTGTTTCTCAGATATCTCAGCTATTGGAATGTCATATCAAACAAAGACGCCAATAAGTTGGTTATTCTGTCATTGGAGATATATAAGTTAGATAGTTAAAGTTCATCAATGATAATTGTGGTTCATTATAATTAAGAAGGAGGAGAGGTCCAATTAAATCCATTTAGATCAAGTATTCTTTGGGTAAATCCATGATCAGAAAGAATGGTCAGATAGTACTCTATTGTGAGAGAAAAGAATGGTCAGATAGTACTCTAGAGTGTGGGAAAATGAATGCTGGCAATTCTGAAGATGGACAAACTCTGGGGGGAGGAATAAATAATACACTCTGGTGTGAGAAAGATAGGTAGTTAAGAGCTTTGTACTAGATATATACTAATCAGTGTAGTGATGGGTATTCCTGTCCAGGGAAATTAGAGGGAGCAAGTGCAAAGATGAGTGAAGGGTAATCCTATTCAAAGAAATTAGGTGGAACAAATGTAAAGATGGACAGATAAGGGTAAAAATAAAGCAGATGCCAGACCTACAAGCCTGGGTACTGATGAGAAGAGGAGAATATGTAGGTAATGCACTAGCAAACAAAAGATTCAAGATTTGCGGTTTAAAAACTAAGGATGATACTTAATGTTATAAAAATAAACATAAATAATAAAAAATAAAGTTTCATCCTTAGCAAAACTGCAAATCTTAAATTTTTTGTTTGCTTGTGTGGCATCGATTTCTAGCGTTAACACAACTAGACAGCCCTAGCTCTTCCCTCAAGTAAAATTTGACCACCCACAAGGCTGAGTACCAACGAGATGGGAGGAATGTGTAGATAATAAAGAGGTCATAAAAAAGATAATAGCTGTCATCTGTCGAGGGAAATTAGGAGTGAGTGCAAAGATAAGTGAGGGGTGTTCCTATCCAAAGAAATTAGCAAATATAAAGACGACAGAT
>JARUKP010000926.1:0-10286 GCA_029874955.1 Octopus insularis
AGATGAAAATAGTTGGGAATATGTAAAATTTGTATGCACCACACATTTTCCAAACATTATGCATGAAAGACAATACACATTTAAGAGAGTTTAGTCAAATACACTTTTTCAACTTTCAGAAACTGATTATTTTCATTTAAGGTGAAAAAAAAGACAAAAATCTACTATATTGCAATTCATATTACTACGAAATGAAGTAATGCAGTAAATTTAAAATAACAAGCAGAGCAAACTAATTTTTTCACAGGAAAGAAAAAAAAAATATTTAACTATCAACTCTAAACGCAGGGAGATAATTCGTACCTGCCTCTGAGTTCAACTACTCTCAGAACTAAAAGAAAAAAAATAAGACTGGAAACTCATCAGAAATATCTTAAAAATTTTGAATACCATCTGGAATTGGTAATCTGTCAATCTAAATCCAATAGTAAACCATCAAAATTGCCAGCCAATTGAAAATTATGCTTTGTCACGTGAAACATCAAAAGTTGCCATCAACTGATTGTATGTTATACCTAGGACACTCGATCAAAATTCTCTATAATTTAATCTTAGCTGCAGTGAACTCTATGGTGATAAAAGAAAAATTTAAATCCTCAATGAAGAGACCTTTGTAACAGCCTAATCCTATGCTGACAAATCCAATTTGTTCTGGTTAGTGGCTCTAATATCAGCTTAGCCAGATTTTGCCAATACCAATTATATCAAGAATTCAGCTGAGCGCCAAGTCAAACTTTTGGTAAGCCAAGAATACAGCCACATTGAGTTAAAGTAGCTCACAAGGACCCACCCATCACCACAAGTGCAAAACAGAGGATATACTGCATTCATCTCCTGGATTTTAGAACTAGCCTTTTTTGCCTGTTTAGTGTCATAAGACAGAATTTGAGGCAGATTTTTTTTCTAGACAGATGCCCTTTGCAAGCCTTCAGGCTGATTGGAAATAAATGTATGGTGATGATACTCTCAAAAAAGAACACACAAATATGTATCTCACTAACGATTGGGAAGCAAGCCTCTTTACTGCAGTTTCCCCTGCACCTTAAATCTGTATTCCACTCCTAGCATTTAGTTGCACTGACTGAGTGGGTCCACAAGTGAACCAAACTCATCACCTAAATCTGTTACCATTATAAAAAGAGGTATTTTATAACAAGCTAGCAACAAAAAACTATTCAAGGGCTAAATCCCATGAGGCAGCAACCTGACAGTACTAAACTCTCAGAACAGAAAATTTAGCAATCATTTTTATTTACTTGAAACGATCAGCCTGAGAAATCTAACGTGCAAAACAGGTCTAAGCATATTTCAGAATAAATCATTTTTCAACAATTTCTTCTTCATTGTAATGTTTGACCAAAATGACACACTCAAGCAACATTTTAATAAAGATGCCAAGACATTGATAAATGTAAGAATGAAATCCTACCCATTCTGTGTTAGAGATGAGATGTAATGAAAGACATAACGCAGCAGCAGCCAAGTGTGAAGGGTGAATGTTCACCATATCATATTCTACAATTGTCAGCTCCATCAAATATTTGGCCAATGTATGAGTGTTTGCATCAACCTGCAATGAAAAGAATATCCAATATTGAGCAATAGATAGTATCCATTTAGTCTAGGATGCACAGGTTCCTTATAACTTGTGCCACTGGAAGCTAATAAAACAACACAATTGTTTACAAATGCATAAAGTAAAATTATATTTCAAATCTCTACTACAGATAAGCGGAAGTGCAAAGATAGAAAAGTCTGTACCTGTCCTGCTTTGGAATTTCTTCTCAGAAAATGCAAGCACAATGGCTTGCCAAGTTTAAAGTCTAATGTCTTCAAGATAAGCATCTCCATTTGTCGAATATCTGCTCGCGTATATGCATTGTCTGTGATGTAGACAAAATCAGACACTTCTGGAGCGTACATTTCTTCATACTTTGAAGCTATCAGCATTGATGTAACACCAACCAGCTGTAGCTTGCTGCGAGCAACTGGATTAATCTGCAATTAAGAGGAACATGACTTTATTTTTTTTAAAGAGAAAAAATAAAAACGACTAATTATGGCTAAGTAGTAAAGTGTCATTACAACTGGCTTCATATTATAACCAACACTCAAGAAATCAAATTTACTCAGTCTTCCAACATCTTCATAGAACCTTTATGTTCTAACAGTTCCATCTCTTGCAGTCAAGATACATTTTTCACACACACACACACACACACACACAGAAGAATGAGTTTACTCTAGCTGTTTACTTGATAGCAACAGTCAGACTTAAAATATCTGAAGAAAGCCTAAGAAAAATTCTGAAATGCAACAAACTTCCACTACTTTTGGAACAGTATTTCATTGTGGGTCTCATCTGATTTTAGAGCTTACAACTGGTGCGAGTTCAAATATTTTCTGGCCCTGAATGAGGAAATCCAATCTTTGGGTTGTAGTTTCAAGAGTAACAATTGTAAACACCCCTTTTAGTCGCTTCCTTTTATTCAATTACTACCAGTATAGTTTTTCATTGAGCCAGTTCAAAGCTCTGTGTTCATACATTGCATTTCACCCATCTTTACATTCCGATTTTCAAATCCCACCAAGGACAATGCTGCCTTTCATACTTGCAGGGTTGATAATACCTTACCTTATGAGAACCAGGATTTATAAGTTTTATTTCATAACAAATATAAAATCCAAATAGGGAGCTGCTGGAAACTTTAGGCTTTGGTCTTGAAAAAAGTCCTTGTGAATTGGTGACCGCATTTACAAGTGATGTTGTGCACAAGTAAAAGTGATTCAGAAAACGATTTTATATTGCTTTTTTTTTTTTTTTTTTTTAAATTTATAAATGATTTTGACTGTCTTGCTTTACATTCTACTGCTGTTTTATAGCCTCTACCCCTGTCCCAAACAAACTAACAATCATTGAGCAACCCACATTTTAATGCAGTTAAAAACTTTTTTCCCTGAATATATGTTGCTGAAATTAGGAGTGCATTTTGTATGCCTGTGTGACATTGAATGTGGTGATTCAGAAAAACTACATTGAGACACTCAGTTTGGTAGCCAGAGTTGGGATAGAATCTGGAACCACTTAAAGAGGATAAAAATAAAAGTTACCTGCAAAAATCGATCCAATACAGACACTGTTAAGTAAAGTGTTTCTTGTAAAAGTCTAAAGCGGTGATGAACCTGACAGAGCCAATCTATAAGAATGGCCCTCATTTTACCAGTTATTTCCTGACCATGAAGGTAATTTTTTCTCACTGAATAGGTTTTCTGAAAAAAAAAAAAAAAAAATTAATGAAATGAAATATTAGCAGAAAATCTGAATATACCAATAAATAAGAGAATCTATTTTAGCCAGAGAAAATGCTATAATGAAAGGATTATGTATGACCCTATTTCAGCCATCATAATGATTACTATCTCCTCCCCCCAGCTAAATATGGTTTTCCAGTTATCATTTACATAATCGTTATGGTACCTTCTGCACCCCAGCTAAAAATGGATGCATTTGAAGCGAGTTAAAATATTAATGGCTACAACTGGAAGAGATTAGCCCTTACTATTTGTGAAAAGGGTACCCCACTCGCATCAAGGAGAATAGCAAACTCGTAAAATCGTTAGAGAAATGTGCATAACAAACTCACTTTTCACCTCAAAATGATCAGTGTGGTTTTATATTGAAAGCTCATAGAAAGAATGCAAGTCAGACAAGTAAATCTGAAGAGATATCTGTAGCATAGTAGCAAACGTTCAAATTGATACTACTCTTAGACAATCACCATTTCAATGCCTACATTTTCGTATTTGCATAGATCAGACAAGTGTACCTTGTGGCCAGATGACTGTCACCAATGCTGAACTGGTTTTCAAGTGAGGTTATTAATTTTGTAGCCCATAGGAGAACAAACAGTCCTGGTTTATGCAGAGGATGAGAAACAAGCAACATGTCAAGATGCTTTTGCAGTGAACTGCAAGCAAATGATACAGGTAGCAAGGCAATTGTTTATAACCATGTAAGAATTAGTCCAAAGTAAGACCATAAGAGGTTATAAAGAAAATATGATTATACATTCATGTGATTTTGTGGAAATATTTAGCACAAGCCGTATACTCCCTGGGCTCAGCTCAAGTTATCAAAAACATCAGTTTACATAATGGAGAGCACTACAAACAATGGTAAGCATTATTTTACAGCTTGGCAAAGCCGACCGTATCATATACATTTATAAGAGCAGAACTGTTTTATTTTGTTTTGCCAGTCAGGCAAACTGATTTGTGACTTGTCAGTAGTTCAGTATCAAAAATGTTTAGTGATATAAATTTAGATATAACTGAAGTCGTTACCAGACAAATCTCTGGAGATAAACCTACAGCAGAAGGTTAAAGTGAATGAGATACAATGAAGAGAATAGATAAACGCATACCTCAAGTTCACGCAAGTAGGTGTAGATGTCATTAACATATTCTGAAACGAGTTGTGGATTTTCATGATCATCAGCATCAATATCAATAACATTAGCCATAACAATTCGAGGCTCAGTTTCACACACTTCCATTGGACTGGATTGTGATTTCGATTCATTTTCAGTATTTGGAGGAGGCTGGGGCTGAATTAGTTCCTGTGAAGAGATGGAAAAATGTTAAATGTATCACAAAAGTTTTTGACAACAATCAGTGTGGCTAGCCTAATATGCCAAAGTTTCAACACCCCCACTTACACCCAAGGTGGCTTCAGTTTTTAGGGGCTAGCAGCAATCTCAAGCAGGGATTACTGTATTGCAAGCATTTCGACAAAGCCTTAAGAATCCTGCAATTTGTTCAGTCTTTACTATGTTGGGAAGCTTGCAAAGATAACGGGTACAACCCTTCTTCCTCACGCAAATAATTTACAGGAATGTCAATTTTAAAACTTTTAAACACAAAAAGCATGGTCCTTAAATTTTAATTTGCAGCTAGAAACATGTACCTGCTTTCAAAGAAAAAAAAAAATGGTCCATATTAGCTTTTGTACTCCAGTAACAATTACACTAAAGTTTTGGAAAACATCTTGTAGCTCCCTTAACCCTTTTGATACCACCCAGCCTGATTCTATGATACAAAATCTTCCACCAATATGTCAAGTTAATTTAGGTTTCAAACACCAGTTTAATAATCCTTTCTATTATAGCACAAGGCCTGAAATTTTTGGGGAGGGGTTTTTAAGCCAATTACATTGACCCCGGTACTCAACTGGTAATTTATTGATCCTGAAAGGAGGAAAAGCAAAGTCAACACCAGTGGAATTTGAACTCAGAACACGAAGATGGATGAAATGCAGCTAAGCATTTTTCTCAGAGTGCTGAGTAAATTTTACATTGTTTCTAAAATTATTTGAAACAAAGTTTCAACAGAAATATGGTAATGAAATGGTTAAACAAGATATTACTAATTTATCTTAGTAATAAATTTCAACACAAGGCTTCAAAAGGCAAAAGAGTGGTATAGTCAACTGGTACATACAACCTACTCAGAATGACGGAAAGCAAAGTTAACAATGGTAGTAGGGTCTCAGTTCTGAGAAAGCTAAACACTTGACAGAACTAACAAGTACAGACTTGCTGGTTTTAATGGAACACTTTTGGTCCCCCTCCATGTCAAATGGGCTTCTATAGAGATAACGGCTGACCTTGTAGTCAAGGCTTACACACAATTTAGGTGAAGGATTTCATGAACAACATAATTAACTTCTAATTCTAAATACCTTTTGAGGGTATTTCAGATGTGACCACTAGTCATTTTATCAGAAGCAGGATTTTCCGAATGGCACACCAACAAAAAAAAAAAAAAAAAAAAAATCACTTGAGTATTGTAGTCTATCTTATGCAGCCTGCTTCTTGAAAAACATTGCCCACATCAGATCTAAAGTGCTCCTCCCATATTTAAGGCAAGGTGTAATTTAGGAAGTATTTCACCATTTAAGGTCCGTTTTCATTGCTGGCATGGGTTAGATAGTTTAACTGGGACTTGTAAGCCAGAGAGCTGTACCAGGCACCAGTCTGATTTGACTAGATTTCTACAGTTGGATGCCCTTCCTAACACCAACCACCCCAGGAGTGTGGTGGGTTGGTTATTTCTAGCAGGTCAAGCTACCACATCAATACTTTGTTTATAATGTACTAGTGGCTCTACGTCTTCAAAATGTTTGGACAATTACTAATTTTGATTTGTCTATAATTAGTAATGGAAATTTAAAAGACAAGCATTCTGAACTTTTCTCTTGTGGCCGTCACCACCAACAACATCCAAGCAATCCATTACTTGCTATTTCAATTATATTCACCAGTTGTATTATTGGGCAAAAATTTTCTGAATGTCCCAAATAAACGTTCCTGCATTCAAGTTCACCCCATTTTCATTAAATAAGACAATACTTAACATCCATCACATCAAGTAAAATACCCATCTTGTTTAATAACTAAAAAGTTGAAGTGATTTACTTAAATTTCATACAAGAACTCAACTCTCACTTGTTTAACTACTGTCGTTTTCGGTACAGCTGTTCTCTGTCGAAGGGATCCTTTCTTAGTTATTTCTTTTCGTTTAATATTCTCAAGGGTTATACATGAGACCTTGTTACCAATTTCGTTGAGGGCAGATCTAGACACTGGGTTGGCATCTATATTTGATTTCGAGATGGCAGTGTTTTCACGATTCAAGGCTCGTAGTCGCATCTGCGAAGAGAAAAAAATATATTTAAAATGTAAAACTTCGTGTCGAATTCAGTGAAGAAACTCAGACGGAGTTCATCCACTTATGTTGGATTTTCTGTTTTGAGAGGGGTTTTTCAAATTTTTTTTTCCACCACTTCAAAATTAAAGGGGGTTCTTTTTATGGCAAAAAAAAAAAAAAAAAAAAAAAAACTATGATGCTGGAACGTCCTCCGCCTTGTTCTCACGTTAGCGATCACCATCACAAATCTCCATTTTTTTCTTCAAACTTTTTCCATTTGACACACAAAAAACAAATGAATTTAAAACAGTGGAAACATTTATGAGCTTTTTTTTTTTTTGGTAGGGTGGGTAATGAATATATATTTTCCGGGTCTAATTTCGAAATAATTTTTTTACAATTTGAATTTTCAAATCTAAACTGTTCTTCAATTGTCTAAATGAAAAAGTGGGTACAGCTTGCAAAATTCACTTTTCCTGTTAATGAAATATATGTTAGCGAGTTCGAAACTTAATCGAATTCTGATGATCAAGGTTTTATAATATGTTGTAAAAAAAAAAAAAAAAAAAAAAAAAAGATTTTATTTTATTAACCGTTTAACAGAAATATAATAAAAGTGGCATTCATGAAAGAAGAGATTATATATAAAAATATTACAGAATTAACCTTTTTTTTTTATCAAGCAATAATTTTTATAAAAGGTAATTAATTAGAGATAATTCGAATGGTCGAAAAGAGACACTGAACGTTCGAACTCGTCTCTAATTTATAGAATTAATAACAGAAATTTAACGTTCACATCATTTTACTACATCAATTAGAGCAACCTTTGATTAAATTTATTTACACCTGTTATTTCAGAATTGCAAATATGACAACGATTCTTTCCCCCACTCCATTACCAAAACTTGTTCGTACACGAATATAAATTCCATGCTAAAACCCAAACAAGACTGGGCAAACACCAATATGGCCCATATTGATTACATTTACATCTTTTATATTACATACAAATTATATTAAACGTTCAGCGTTTTTTTTTTTTAGTATCTGTAAATACGACTTCATTTGTTAGGAAGAAAATTACATCTGAAACAATTACGACATAGAAATTATAGTCAATATAATCGATATTGAACCAATTACAGAAATATAATTTAATAATGAAAGTTAGAATAAATGAATGACGTGATATATTAGCTAACGGGTTTGTTTGAGGATTTCGAGAATAAAATAATATTTAAAAACGTAATGAATGAACGAAAACAAAAGGTTACTTACAGTATTAGACCGAGTTGTAGCCATGGTATATATAGATATATGTTTTAACAAAATTTACTTCGATGGTATGGCAATGTAAAAAAAGAATATTGCCAATATAATAAGCGAATGAATTTAAAATATATATATATAAAGAATCTCAGCTGAGAGCGCAAAGACAGTGATAAAAATAGATGAGGATAATCGAGTATAAATCGGATTGGTGTCAAGGCATTTATGATATGAATCTCATTCTGGTGCTAAGTTCGAATAACAGCGGTACTGCGCTGATTGGCTGATTGCTTAGCAAGCTTCTTGTTTGATTGGTCAGTTTTGTTGTGAAACCGTTATAACATAGCGGCTTATTCAGACTCATTTCCTTACAATTTTTAATAATTATTTCTATTTAAGGTTTGTTTTCGGGATTTAGTTATAGAAAATTTCATCTTATGTAATACCAAAGCTCGTTGAGTCCTTGTTGGGATTTATAAATGAGTATTTGAAAAAGATATTTGCGAGTTTCACAATAAACATCTTAATTTATTCCCAGCATGCATTGTTGTTTGTTGATACTGTGCAACCAGATACAAAGTCAAACTAATGGGCTCTTGTACAGTCGGGTAGCCGGCTAGAAATAACAGTCAAATATCCCTTAAATCGTCCTACCGTTTTGTTTTTATTTTAAATGAAAGGACACATCGACTAATATATTCCTTGTTGGGGTGGGGAAAAGACTGGTTCGTCATGGTTTGAATGTCTGTGTTCATAAGTCTACTGGTTCATTCAATATTTCTATGGATTAATTTAGCTGCAAATTTTTGCATGCTGGGTCACTGCAGTACACACACACACACGCACACACACAAGTCTGTCGCTAGTAGTTACCATTGTTCCAGCACAGCTCTGATTTGACAGACTTATGATCAAAAATATTCCACCCATGGCCATCCCGTTTTTTAATTTTTAATATTTTAAATTTTTCAGTGAGTATACAACAGATTACATTTACCCAGTGTGTTGTATGAAAAGATGGTTCGGTGTGACATGAAAGAGAATACATGTTTTAAAAAGACAAAACTGTCACGTTGGGATACTTTCAAAAGGCGGCGGAGTAGTCATGTTTGGAACGATTTTTAAAAGACATGATGGTTACGGTTGGAATGTTTTCAGAAAGACGCATAGTTTCGCGCGTCTGTACACATTCTTTTGTGCTTATGCGTGGGCGCGAATCCATGCACCAACTTGTTTATTCTCGATTTTGAAAGTTTTCTATTTCATTAGCAAATCGGACAAAATCCTTAGTGGCATTTCTTCCAGCTCTTTCAGATTCGACACCTTCTTGGTGTTGATTCTTCGATGTTAACTGGTACTCCGACGTGAGATCTTTCAAGCGTTACGTCTACACGCTACATCATATCGAACTGATATGGCACATCACATCTAGACTGCTACATATTTATTACAAGAAACAGGTTCCTTTCTCTAATGTTTTACATAGTCCAACATGTTTTCAGCCACTGAAACACTTTCTCTCAGTGATTGCTATTGCAAACCTACACAAATAAATGTTTGAAAAACGAAATAGGAATTTTGAAAGGAGTTTCAATAAAACTAGTTTTTAAACATCAAATGGCTATGGGAATCCTGCAGGATAAAACAGTAATCAAAAGGGTCCATTGGTAGAAAGTGATTGAGAACTACCATTCAAACTCTATAAATAGATTTTATCTTAGATAATTCCACTGTATCTTGCCTTCTAGAATCCACCTGATAAAAGGATCAGTCCTATCGAACACTATCGATTGATTAACAACAATTTCTAAATATAGTAATATTTCCGAAATTGATAATCCATTCATATGTATATTTTGATAAATTTGTAATTTGGCAACGAACATAAAAAAAATTAATTTCTTTTGTAGATCTGAAAACAATAAAAAAAAATGTTAATCATGGGAGAGAACTCTAACATAAAGGGACATAACTCAGTAGTGAAGCTGCGCTTTACATCAAAATAAAAAAAAATACTATACTTGCAAAAATGAAGAGGAGAGAGAGGGAGAGAGAGAGAGAGAGAGAGAGAGAGAGAGAGAGAGAGGGAGAGGGAAAGGGATTAAAAAATTGTAGCATTATGTAAACAAAATATACTGTAGAGAGTATTAAAATAAGACATTTTGTATGCACGGTTGATAAAGTGTATCTATTACGAGCCAATACCTAGAAGTTTTTTTCTATATAGTCGTTCGATTTGCTAGATATAACTGCCAATTTTCCCTCAAACCACATTCTCCTCATTTTACGGAAAAGAATATCACATC
>JARUKP010000927.1:0-10283 GCA_029874955.1 Octopus insularis
GGTACCCTTAATTAGACCTACTACTTGACAATCATTACCTTTCATGGGGGAAAATAGCGATCATTTAAGGTGAATTCTTGTTAAAAGTATTCAAACTGTGGGGGAAAAAAAAAATGAAAAAAGAAAAAAAAAAAAGCGATTTTTTTTTTTATTAGAACCAGCATGGGATTAGCTGGCTTGGAACCAACAATTAGTTTTTTTTTTCATTTCTAATGATGTTTGTGTATATGTATGCATGTATATATAAAAAATATATATACAGCACATACCGAAGCAGATAGTTAGCTCCCTACCACTAAACACCTATTAAAGTTCTCCTAAGGTGGCCATAAAATATCACGTGCGCATGTCATACAGAGCAGATATGTCATGTTTCAACGCAAAATCCTTCCCACCTAAAGACACACTGATAATTTCAGTAGGTAGAGTTAATAATTTAGAGTGAAACTGTAATATTATTAGTCTAAATATTAGTAAAGTTTAGTTAGAGGAATTAAAGAATTTTCTTTGGAAACTTATTTAACTTATGCCTGAAGACGTATAGAACTGAAGATAAGAATAGCGTAGGTCAAGCAATAGAATCAACCGGACTTCCGGCGTTCTACATAAAGCTGGATTACTTTAAGCCAAATAATGCAGCATCGACTTGAATAACCTCTTTTCAATATTGAAGATTCAACAGCAGAACTCTTCAATATATCAGACACACAGGTAACAATGTATGTGTGTATATGCACATATATATCATATATGTACACACACACACACATACATGCTCACACAAACACATACAATGTGTGAGTGTGAAGATAAAAGATGTAGATAGACAGATATAAAGATTTAAATTGTTAAAGAGAAAGCATTTGAAACTAATGTTGGTTACAGAATCCATAAAAATAAAATTAAATGAATGAGTGAACGAAGTGACATAGGGTGGACAAATCCTCCAGTCATCATGAGAGAGTTTTACAGTTGTCTTTTGAGGAACTGGTTTGCCTTTTAGTGCACAATTGCACTCTTATGTACAGGACCAAACAATTTGTCAAGGAGACAAAAATCCCATCATTAGGTGAGGAATATGTTGCTTCCATCGGTTGGTTGGACTGACCAAGAAACAATTGCCAGTAGTTTTAATTCTTTTCCCCAGCTGGTTCATAAAACATCAGTTTTCAATTGACAGTTTTTCCCTTCAATTTCATTTGCTTTGCAAGCTGCAATTGCTTGCGAGACAAATGTTAATAGTTCACCAATATCAAACTGATTATCTGCTTTTTGATGACATTAAGCAGTATTAAATGGATCCCCTGCATGTATTCCTATGAACCACATGTTGATGGTAAGTTGACAGTTTGGCTCTAGTGCGGGGGGGACTGTTGTTCCACTGCAGGGTTGTTGGAACAGCAGGACGACAGACACACATGCCTGGCATTGCCAACTACCATAGACATACACCGTTTCAGGAGGCCTTCTTCTTGTTTGGAACTGACCACGTATCCAGCTACAATGTAATACACAAAACAGATGTAGATCATTGAGAACCGGGTCTGAAAGAGAGGAAACATCATCAACAGGGACCCTATTTACAACTGACCACATTCATTTGGAATACATCAAAGTTGAAACAAAACAAACGTGGTGCAATTGATGAGAACATGTCTGAAAGAATAAAGAAGAAATACAAGCTGTTCACTTTCACATTACCTAAAACAAGAAGGAAATGATTTTAAATTACTTATGCCTTTATATTCCTCTCTATTTGAATCAATTTTAATGCAGGTTATCAAACCCATGCTTTAATCCTAAAAGATCAATTACCAAATTTTAAGACCGCAATTATCCAGGAATTAGCACAAAAATTTCGAATGTGTCCACACAGACATTGTACAGAAAATGTGTTACAATCAGAAGACAATGGCAGTTAAGTCATTTAATATATTCCTTAAAACTCCATTTTTGCTTTAGCCCTGAAATGTTATTCACAATATCACTTGTCCAGAGAAGGAAACAGTGCATTTTCTTTTGACTTTCCTCTTCAAAATTTTCTAATTTATCAAAAGAAAGAGGCTTCACTTCAACAGAAATATGGCAATAACAGATTCCTAAATTCTCCACTATTTTAATACAAAAAATGTACAACCCAATAAATCATCACACAACTGCCAAACCACTTCAGCAAAACCTGAGAAAATGGTGTTCTACAAATATTCCTGGCAAACTTTCAGTGAAATAATGAGAAATATAGAAAATGGAATTATTTCTATAACTCATCAAACAAAATCTTATGGAATTTATTTCTCCAGTATTTTAGAAAAAAATTGCAAGAAATAAAACATAAAAAAAGGGTGGAGGCTGAAAAGTCTATCGGTCGACTATGAAGGAGTGATGCTGGAGGTGGGACATCTTGCATACATTAATTGCAACTCCTTATTGACAACATGCAGAAATGCAGGACGTTTATGCAGACACAGTTGCTATATTACGGAATGGTGGTCAGCTTCATCACCAGTGCAAAATGGGCAATGAATTCAGGAGAGTCTTGAAGACAACCCAACATGTCATAACTGATGAGGAAAACCTTGATCGTGTTCACCACATGGTAATGGATGACAGGTGATTGACTAGAAACCAAATAGCCAATGCTATTAGCATATCCTTTGACAGAGTTGAGAATATTCTGCACAATGAACTTTGCATGACAAAGGTTTCTGCTTGGTGGGTGCCACATCTGACACCTGATCAAAAGTGCACCAGGCCGATCACATCACAGGAGAAATCCGACATTGTCTGAGGCAGATCCAGCTGGTTTCCTTGAACATTTCCTAACCCAGGATGAGAGCTGGGTTTATCACTTTGAGTCAGAGACAATCCATGCAGTGGAAACACTCCTCCTCACCTGCTCCAAAGAGAGCCTATGACATTTCATCTGCAAGGAAGATGATGGCTTCAGGGTTTTGGGGTGCAAAAGGCATTGTTTATTGACTATCTTCAAAGTGCCACACCATCAACAAAGGCAGTTATGAAAAGCTATCAAGACCAATCACCCAGGAAACCTGAGGAAAGGCATCTCGTTACATCAGAACAATGCTCCAGCACACAAGTTCTTGATTTTAATGGCTGCTGTGCACAACAGTGGCTTTGAACAGGTTGATCAGCCTCCCATTCCGCCGATTTGGCCTCATTTGACTATCATCTGTTCCCTAACATGAAAAACACTTGACTGGGAACCAATATCAAAGTGATGACATTGTCACATCTGCTTTTGATGACTTTTTTGACCAAGCTTCTTCACCAGCAGGATCCAAGCACTGCAACACTGATGAAAGAAGAGGACCAGAATGGGTTGAAAGATAAACCCCAATAGGTCATGTTCCATAAGAGTAGCTTAAACAGCCTATGAACTTTTCAGCCATGAGAAGCTAAGATAGAAATAATAAAGTAACAAACATGATTGGAGTTCCTTACTTTTTTATTTTTTATGGGAAAAACTACATTGTACAGAAAAAAAAAAGGAAAAAAAAGATTAGGCTTATCTGTCAGGCAGATTGTACAGTTAGTATATCTACTTTTTATCAAACAATATTACATGGGACTTAATAAAGCAGCTAGAAAGTTTAGAAGATAAATGGATAACTTAAGAAATATTGAATAAGAGAATAAGTAAAGCATAAAATGGAAGGAAGAAAGAGGATTAAGATTAATCAAAAAGAAAGATCAGCAATTTACAATGAGCTGGGGAGAAGGAAAAATGATAATAAAGCAGATAAAAGTTCTTGAGTGAGAAGATTCTAGTGAATGTATGGGAACTAGTTCAGTCCACTTGAGCTTCCACAAGCTTTTTTTACTAAATGGCACTGGTACCGTTATGTCAGACTCCAATATGTGTGAAACTAAGAATAATGCTAGCTACCAGGTTCCAGCCAGCAAAACTGCCATTCATCCCTGCATACAATAAGCCTGCCTAGGGTTGAACAGAAAGCATGGAAATAAATTAGAGCAATGAATTTTAAAAAGTTTTCATCAAAATCAGTCAGGCAGTCAACTAGAAATTACGATAAACTTTAATAATGGGATTCACGAGGAAACAGAAAGCAATTTTAAACCAAGAGGGAAAACAGGATTTTCCATTAAATGAGGAACATACACTGAAGCTTTTTTTCTAAATACAAGAACCCCACTTTTACATACAGCCCCATCTTAGCTGGCTATGTATGCCATTTGTCTATTTAGGGCCATTATTAATAAATACCTATAAGGGCAGAGATGGTAAATCATGAAAGACACAAGCCTGAATTGTGATAAAAAGACAGTAATTGCAAGGAAATATGAAGGCAGGGCAGGGATAACAATGAAAGAAAAAAACAGAGAGCAAGAATGACTGAAAAAGAAAATTCATGTGCCAAAGTAATTCAGCAAGATTGTTCACATAAAAGGTAGATATATTTGGTAGTAATTCTGGTAAAACTTAACAAGATATAAATAATGATAGCCAAGTAAGAAAAATATTGAAAATTACAAAGAAATTTTACAGGCTTAAAGCAGCGGACAAAGGTGGAAAATGGTGATAAAGCCATGAATAAACTTTGAAAATTTGTTCTACTTTTTACAGCAGCAACAATGCAATAAACACACACTCACCCCATATATAGATATATCAATTGCCATTGTTCAACATCAATTTTTCCAGGCTGGCAAGGATGAAGAACTGAATGTCTGTTCTGGCATGGTCCCTATGGTTGGATGCCCCTACTGACGCCAACCAAAAATACCCAGTACACTTTGTAAAGTGTACTGGGTACTTTTATGCAGCACTGGCACCCACGAGGGCACAAGATTAGGATCGCTCAGGACAACGAATATTCCACCTGATGTGTCCTCTCAAACACAACAAACTGCCACAAGTCTCAGTTGTCATCTGTCCTCATCCATGACCATGCCAGCAGTTTGCTCTCTTGCAAACTATATCTGATGCCCCAGTTCTTCTCTCAAAACATTACCCATCCATACTGGCTTCAGTTCTTTTAAACGCTT
Organism: Octopus insularis; assembly: GCA_029874955.1. Classification (NCBI taxonomy): domain Eukaryota; kingdom Metazoa; phylum Mollusca; class Cephalopoda; order Octopoda; family Octopodidae; genus Octopus; species Octopus insularis. The sequence continues at coordinate 5,029 of JARUKP010000927.1, forward strand.
GCACATCCTCAATAGTCAGTGCAGGTCTCACTGCCATGCAGCACAGATGTTCGCGCTTAGGCATCATATAATCTGCCTTTCACTCAGAGGGAGAAGCCCCACATTATACACACAACCCAGCTAGAAAAAGAAAGATGGTGGAGAGAAAAGTAGGCATCAGAACATACTCTCAAAGTACAAGAGGGTGGACATATGAGAAGAGGTGATGTGATGAACAGGATGGTTAATGTTGAATATCAATTGGGGGTGAGAGAACTGGTCAGAGGAGATCAAAAGGTGTAGGGAATGACATATATACATCTCTGTCCTCAATTATAATTACAGCAGTTGAGGGCAGAGCTGTAAGCTTAGAAGAATAATAATAATGTGTTAAGATGGGTGGTTGTGGGGGGACAACTTCAATGTTGGATACTATCTCTTCTACAGCAACACATCTGTCCCTATCCCCCTCATCTTAATTGTACATTGTAAACACCTATCGTATAAGCCAGCTCTCACAACGAAGGTCTTATTTTATGAGTTACTTGGCAATCTCGATAATGCCTGCGACAAAAAACAAAAAAGCACCCAGTACACTCAATAAAGTTGCTGGTGTTACGAAAGAATGCTTTCAAGTTGTACATGGAAGTGATACCAGTAAAAAATCTACATATCTCAAACACTACCAGGTAGAAGAGGTTATAAGAAAGCAATGCATACTGCATCCACTGCACAATTGGCAACCAGCCTTGGTTCAACTTTCTGTTAGAGCCTTGGGCATCCTTCACGAGGAGTTTGCCCCAGCAACAAGGAATCCTCACACTACGTCCCAGAAACCCACCACAGCCAACTTTTGATAATGAACCAGCCTTCAGTCAATATCTTTACATTCTTCAAGATATTTATACTGGTTATACTTCTGAGGGAGCAGAACTGCTCAGTCAAAAAGACCGATTCTCTTGCCTCCACACCAAATGACTAGTTCTTTTTTTTCTTAATCAGTCTTTGATAAAATCTTCCACAACCTGCAAATCTGCAGCCACTTTCAACATCGTCAGACACTTACTTCTTTGCTAAGACAACATTGAGGACTTGTTTGATTCCAGAGTCTCTTTGACACCTCGGAATTTTAGATCTAGTTCTACTATTACTATAATGAGAGCACTAGCATATGGCAGGCCAAAATGTCTGAGAATCTAGCTTCAACACACAGCGTGTATGGTTTTTGTAGGCCATTTATTTCTAACTTCTCCAGTGACAACCAGACCACAGGGCAAGGCCTTGTAGAATACTTCCTCCATGTTGACAAATGCTAAATACACCAACTTTCTTTGACTAAATACTTCACCTGCAGTTGCCTCACCTTGAATACTGCATCTACATTACCTTTCCCTGGCACAAAACTGCACCTCATCTCCTCCAGGCCATAACTCCATGACCAGGTTCAGCAATTCCATCTAAAGCATCTCTTGCAACAATCATTCATGTGGTAATTGGGCCGTACCCACTCAAAAAGACTGGGTCTACACTAAAGGACATCTAAATTGTCATGCACTTGGATTGAACCCAAAACTACATGGCTGGGAATCAAACTTCCTAAACACACTCACACACGCAACTATAGATACATGTCAGAGTGCGTGTGTACAGACACTGAACATAATGCAAAAATCGACCTATTTCACTAAATGCAGACAAATAATGGGTTCCAAGCAGAAGCAATATTCCACTATTAAGGTGATGATGAAAGAGTGGCACAGGTGGCCTGACGTCCCTAGAAGGTGACAAGAAAAAAAGGAATGAACATTGAAGACAAGCCCCATGGTGGGAGATCACGAGCATGAAATGATTGATGCGGACAGGCAAATTATAATCATTGAACTTGCCATACATGGGCTGTGATGACAATGCATTATAGAAAGTGCAAGCATTTGAGCATGGGCAATATATGCCAAATGGATATCTTGACAGTTGACATTTTTTCATTTGTTGTTAATGTGGAAGCCGATGAGAAGCTTGTTTGCAATCTGTTGACAGGCAATGAAATATGAGTGTGATTTTGCGATCCAGAAATGAAGGCCCAATCAAATGAAACAGTATATTGTATCTCTTCAACATCAAACAAATTCTAGAGTTAATAATTGGCACAGAAGGTTATGGGGTCCATATTGGCAAGACAAAAGTATTGCTCTCCTTGATTTTCAGTCTTTGGGAAGGGTATCTACAGGAATATTTTCAAGAGTTTACTGATGGAGTCAACGTATAGAGAAGGATGGAACCAAGTCAGTGAAGAAAGTTGGGCCTACTTTGGCACTGCTTCTGCCACATTTTTGTGGTTGTACACATAAACATATACATACAGGTGTGTCTTTTCTTGGTTTAATTTGTAAGCTTATAAATATACTGCAATGTTTGAAATTATACTTCAATGTCTTAATTCTGAAGAACTTACATATTTACAGCAGGTCCTTAATGAGAACCTGATTCGCCGTTTCTTCTAGTTTTGAAAAACGCAGCTCAGATAACTAATTATTACAGCAGTGATTCAGTAACTGAACATAGCTTCAACTCTAACATCCGTTTACTTTAGATGTGTTTGCTGGATTAAATTTCTTTTCCCTGTCACAGATCGTCATACATTATAACTGAGGTCTCGACAAGAATTCTTTTAAATCAACACTGACAATACTTAAAATTTACAGTAACAGGAATATCCTGTCTACAGATTACACTGCACATCTCAGGTTGATATGAGTGACCACCTTACTGCAAAGCCTACAGTCTATATTAGTAGTCACCACTTTGTCCTTTTGGCTTTCTTCACATAATAGTGGTGATTCTAAAAGTGCAGACAAAAGTATCCAAGTGTTTTTTGAATACACTTCTACTCATCCTATCTCTCTGGCCAGATCCTGGAAACTTGCAGGCCCTTGAACCCAAGGCTAATTTAGTATGTACAGGGTGGGACATTGAGGTCTTTAAAATACTGATCTGGGATTGGTATATCACTTCAAGGATCAATCTTCCACACATACACTGCATAACTTCCCACAGACTAGTGCCTTTGACCACTCCCAGTTTCATAAATGCATTGCATTCAGATGTTGTGAGGCATCATGGGATTGATTCTGGACCTACAATTCTGCAACACTTTCATCATCAAAACACCTGAAAATTATTTTAGCTCATTTTACTAACCTGCCCAGAATGACTGTCATATTTAAACGAGAATTTCAGTACAAATCTCATTGGAACAGATGTGAAAACGTGATATCACACAATGTAAACAACTGAGTTATGCCGTCTGGCATTATTTTATAGGATACCTGAGTACTGATAATCTTTGGAGATTTTTTTCTACCTCAACTAATGAAATGTTTCACTATGGATAAAAGCTAGATACCAGTTCGATGTCTTCATGTAGCAAATTTGAATCCGAAGGATTTCGAAAGAAAATACAAGGTGAACACAAGAACCACCCGTGACTATGAATTGGATACTTCTATTCTTGAAAGCAAAATGATTCCGACAACAGTTCTGTAAGCAATCAAATTTTAAAAAAGAGTTTGAGATTTCCTAACATGCTTGGAAGAAAACCAAGCATCTTTAGAATATTGTGCTTGTTTGTATCTATACATTATGAGAGGATATATATATATATATATATATATATATAAATAGGTTCTTGTACCTCCTACACAGTAAGACCCCTTGTTTTTTGCCACTGTCAAACACTAACCTTCCATCATCTGACAAAAGACCACTTCCAGCAATGCCCTCCGCCCCTCTCAAAGGTCCTTTGTCTTGCATAATAGTTGGTGATATCCCCACTCACCTCAAAAATTTTTGTTAATATTTCTTTGTAAATTAAAATCAAATAATTTTTAATATTCAAACCTTATCCTTTGCTGCATTATTTGAAGTAAAAGATTCTCTTGTTCTCTACTTTACCAGATGTAATAAGTCGTCCTCAACTTTTCCAAGTTTAATAACTTGACCTGTAATTTCCCAGGTTTATAATCTTAAGAATATTACCGCTCTTGCTCGTACCTTTCCATGTAATCCATGTTTTTTCCAGGCTATGCTATTATGCTAATCAATAATGTGTCAGCGGTGTCGATTTTTTCCTTACCCCAATGATGCTGGAGACATATCAAAAATCCCCTTATAGAACTGTTTTCAGCCTCCAAACAAACACTCATACATTTTTGCATGAGATTGATACCAAGAAATTCCTTGAATTGAGCTCTCTCATTTAAGTCTAATTAAAATATAGTTTGTCTTTGAAATATAAAAAGTTAATTATAATTAAATCCATTTTTTTGCCATATATTTGTTTTCATAGTTTACCTCACAACTTTTTTGATACAAATTTTTGATGGACGGGAACAAAACTATGAAATTCTTCATGTTTTCTTCTATCATTGAAGCTAAGATAAATAAACTTTTATTTCAAAATAAAAAAAGTTATTTAGATATAAACTTGATTGGTGGTGTTACTTACTCTCCTATAACACTGGAACAAATTCTCATATAAACTTTTCTCTACTGGATCAAATTTCAATTTTTTTATGCCAAAATGTAGCAAGGGACCAGTCCTCTTTAAAAATGTTAAGTTTTCAATTCGGTGAAGAACTGAATGGTGGTGTGCATGAGTAAATTTCAGCCTTAAGTTGAATGATATACACACACACACATCTGATTCTTTTTCAAATTTACTTGTAAGATGCGAGATAAGTTTTGATTAATTTGTATTGTAAATCATTATGTGTTTCTCTATTTTTATGTACGCATATGAATTTATTGCACTCGGTGCATTTTATTTTCCGGCTTTCTATAAAAATAAATTCCACCCTCATGATACACCCGTCTTATGTGTATCAAGTTCCACTGATAAACTGTAATTTGTACAATTCTATCTTTTAAAATTTTGTTGTATACTCAATTGAATGTTAGGTAGTAACTCATTTTCTGTGTTGATGCTTAAACAAAATTTAAATAATTTTATATTTTGATGACTCTACCTGTAATTAGCTTCATGAGACAAAAACAATCCCTTTGATAAATTGCATTCCAAAAATTACATTTATATGCGCATAAATAAAAGTTTTTATAAAACTTGTCTAAATTCACAATAACTTTTTAACAGAAACATAACAGATGTAGATTGTTAATAAATATAGTAAGAAACAGGTTAATACTATTTTGCAGTTATAGCTGTGAACAATAGTCTTCGGAGCTGAAGACAAAGTGACCCCACAAAAGTAACATGGTTC
>JARUKP010000928.1:0-10283 GCA_029874955.1 Octopus insularis
CTTAAAGCTTAAATCTATATGCTGTTTTTTTTTTTATATTTAAAAAATGTATAATCAAAACATTAGAGAGATTTTGAAACCTCCTCACTTAATGGTTGTTTCTCTATGACAACTTGTAACCAAAATTAATATGAACCTGTTGGGGCAAGTGAAATCGAAATTGCAATTGAACTAAATTCAATGACTGGCACCCATGCTAGTGGAGCGCTAACAGCACCGTCTGAGCATGATCATTGCCAGAGCAGCTGTCTGGTTTCCATCCCGGTGGCATGTAAAGAGTACCATTTGAGCTTGATCGTTACCAGCGTCGCCTTACTGGCACTTGTGCTAGTGGCACATGAAAAACATTCGAGCGAGGTCATTACCAGTGCCGCTGGACTGGCTCCAGTGCAGGTGGCATGTAAAAACACTATTTGAGCGTGGCCGTTGCCAGTACTGCCTGACTGGCCCCTTGCCAGTGGCACGTAAAAGCACCCACTACCTGATCAGATTGGAGCCTGGTGCAGCCATCTGGTTCGTCAGTCCTCAGTTAAATCTGCAAGGAAAGCAGACGTTAGACAATGATGATGATGTTATACACTATTGGTTTCATTTTCCAACATCATTATTAGAAACATTTGACTTAAACTAGCATTGTTGAAAATTAGATAATTCTTTATAAAAAGTGTAACCCATTATGAGAAGTAAATAACATAGTCACAGCTGTGGTTGTATAGTGAGAAGTTTGCTTCCCAACCTCATTCACAGAAAAACTATAGTTTTACTGTGAGAAAAGCGCTGTTGAAGTGTTAAGTGAAATTTGGCAATCGAAGATTGTATCCATGCTACGCCTGCATGAAGCCAATACAAATATGTTGTGGAATAAAAGCTTTATCTACTGTAAAAGGTTAAATTGCTATTTCTAGCAGGCCAAATGACTATGTAGAGGCTTCTTTACTGACTTGTTAGAAGCAAGTGTATAGATGGGAGGTTTTCATGGAGGAGTCAACTGAAATTTTTGTTGTATAGATTAACAACTTTGCTTAATCAGAGTTTACAAGAAAACAAGTATCTACAGATATGTAATACAGGTATATAGGTCACTAGTAGATCTAAATCTGTAACTGTGGTTGTTCAGAAAGTATTATGCTCGAAAGTATTGATGGAGGCTATCATATGTTATGAACTTTGATTATATTTGAGAAAAGCGAAGCCTTGTTTATTTTTATTCAATGCCAAGACATAGTAAATGTATATATATTGCAAACAATCTCTTCATTTATGAATATAAAGCAGTGGATGTATCAAATTTCTATATTTCTTTTCTCGTGAAATGTCCAACTCTGAGATCATATCACAAACAATTAGATGCCACCTGCTATTAAGTCACCCTGCATGATAAATGAATTATCATTGTCTCCAATGCTTGTGGCTTCATTTAATTGGTGGTGTTGCAGTTCTCATTGAACAATTGTCTGAGACAAATATTAAATATTCATTTATTTATTTTTCTTTTGATTTATTTCCTGTCTGTTGTTCAGCTTTACTTGGAAAACTTTTATATATTCCATGTTATTCACCAGGAAACATGTCAGGAATGTGATATTTTCAAACTTTTTGCTCTGCTCTCAAAGCAATTCAATAGCTTCTGTTATTTTTGATGAATCAGTGAAACTATATTTCTGGTACTATTGTAAAATCATATCATCACTGTCTCCAAACATCTGTAACATGTTGACCTTTCAGCCAAGTTACTGGCATTTTTCCTAACCTTATTGTTTCATGTATAAATATTTGTAAAGTTAATCGCCATAATGTTAATCAACATAAAGGCTGAACACAAGTAAAATGAAAGAGCACCTATGTATTGGAATAGGAGTCAATATGGAATAGACATGTGTAAATATATGATGAATGCTAAGTGAAAACTGTAGTGAAGTAGCAGTCAATGATATCAGTGTCCGAGAAAAGCATGGGGAGAAATAGTGGAGTCAAATCTCAGGATGTTGGGCTTCATAGATGAGGTAATGAAATGCTAAGGAGGACCTGAATAAGAGAGATGTAATAGAGGTTTTCAGGTCCATCACTCTGTTAAACACAGTGGTGATAATTTTAGCAAAGGTGCATGCCAATATACATATACTGTATATAGTTGTATATAATAAATCTACCCAACCCTTGTCAGCATGGGAAAACAAATGTTAAACCATTGAAAATGGAGATAGTAGCAGCTATTTTAAAATTTTACCTAGGCATTCTGTGTGACATTCATACTTAGTTTTGTTTATGGATGTTGCTATTTGAAATTTCTTATTACTTTGTTTCCAGTGAAAAGTTCATCACTTTCAGATTGGTAATCATGATAATTAAATATTGTTAGTTATAAACTTGTTTCTTTTTCTTTTATAGAAGGGACGTGTCCTTGAACATAAGAAACGTTTCCAAGAAGCTAAGGTGTATTTTGAAAATGCTATATCCATCAATCCTGGCCATGTAAAGAGTCTAGAGCATTTAGTAAGTAACCATATAAATTTTCTTATGACATGGTATATAGTTTATCTTTTAACCATATAATTTATATTTTACATGTTTTTTTTTGGTGGATGGGGCAATTGGAGAAAGAGGTTGTTCCCACCTCAGCCTTTGCAGGCCATCCAACACCATTAAGATCAACACAGTAAACATTCCTGTTCAATAGCTGTAAGTTGAAACAAGGTCAAAAAAAGAATTTCAGGAGACCTATGATTTGGAGTTAAACTAGACATACTGGTTATTACAGGGCCTGAGGTAGGTACGTGGATACAATATGGATGACAAGATAAGAAGCCAGTAAGCTGGGGTAGTACCTGAGTTGAGGTGGCATGAGACTAGTAAGCTCTGAGGAAGAGGGGCCACTGTAGTTGCAGTAGAAAAGACAGAAAGGAAACAGTTTATATTTGGGCCAGAGATGAATATGTTGGTGACTTCATGTAATTCAGTTGGGTGACTGAATTGGTGAACCTTTTAAGTATTTGGTGGTAGGTTTTGCTAACGATAAAAATTAGAGCAACATATGTTAGCTTTAGCAAAAAGATAACTATAGAGTGTAATAGAACAGAGAAAACACTATCTAGTTATTTAGAAGAAGTATCACAAATTACAATGAGGTGCTGAAAAGTTCTTGGCTTTAGGTAAAAGAAAATATAGGAAGATCAGTTAATTATGATTTTATCCAACATATTCCCCTCTTAGATCCGCACACTTATTGCAGTGGTCCTTCAGTTTTTTTAAGTCTTGTAAAAGAACTTGAAAGGTTAGGTCTCCAGTTAGGCCTTTCACAATACCCTTGAAGCCAGGAACTTTTCAGCACCCCTTTGTATGTGCTAGTGGTGAGAATAGCTCTCAACCTTTTCTTCAACATGGAACATGGTAGATGCATTGTTCAAGTTAAGGTGTGTGTACTGAACATCAAAGCATGAAAACCATTTGATGCACATTGATGGCAAAGGCACAGCATGGAAGCAAAGCCACAATTCAGTTCTCAGGTCCATAATACTTAAACATGGAGGTGAAAATTTTAGCAATGGTGTATGACAAGAAGTCAGTGCCTGTTGTCCATAATGTAGTTTCAGACATGCAAACCTGTGCAATTTCCAACAAATCTATACACAGCAGCCTACCATGTAGGCACTACTTCACGGATATAGGCTCAGAGTAGATAAAATCCTAGTACTCTTTGAATGTAGTACCAACTGTTTCTAAATTCAAAGTGTCCAACACCATAACAGTCACATCATCCATGTATTCAGATGCAGTTTTATCATGACCCAGTTTCTCAAAGTTTTTGTCCTCCACAGCAGTGATTCTCATGAAAACACTTATAGAAAGGAGGAGAGGGGGTATCCTGGCTTTGGCTGGGCATTGATCAGTTTAGATCAGCACAAAGTTTTCAAAAGAGTTGACCATTGCTACCAAGTATCTGTTCTTAGAGAAACTGGCTTTTTTCTGTTTAAAAAGAGTAGACAGTTAGTGCCATGTAAAAAGCATCCAGTCCACACTGTAAAAAGTGTTTGGCATTTCAAAGGGCATCCAGTTGTAAAAACCATGCTTGTGCTAGTGCTATATAAAAAGCACTCAGTCCAGTCTGCTGAGTGGTTGGTGTTAAGAAAGGCATCCAGCTGTAAAAAACCATGCCAAAACAGACACAGTAGCCTGGGATAGTCTTCTACCTGGCCAGCTTTTGTCAAACTGTCCAACCCATGTCTGCATGGAAGGTGGATGTTAAACAATGATGATGAATGTACAGCTGCATTTGTTCAAATGCAACCATCTTCAAGAACTCTTGCATATCACACACTCAGTCTATCAAGGATATCCCCCTCTCCTCCCTTCTATACGTGTTTTCATTAGAATCACTGCTGTGCAGGACAAAAACTTTGAGGAGCTGGGTCATGATAAAACTATCTGAAGACATGAATAATGTGACTGTCATGATGTTGGACACTTTGAATTTAGAAACAGTTAGCCCCACATTCAAAGAGCACTAGGATTTTATAGGAATACACATTAAGAAGGACAAATCAGTGGGAAAGTCCATAATGGCCAGCAGTGGTTTCTGTCATATGATGGAGGAGGAACCAGTTAAGTTGTCTGTATCTGGTTCAGTTTGGACACTCAGATGGGTAGGAACTGGAGTGATGTTGTAAGTTGAGTGGCCAGTCTCACAAAGAAGTAGGTCCAGAAGAAGCTGTTCTTGAAAGGTTGGGTGGAAGTGGTTAATACCAAATTTACATTGGTAGTGTACTACCACCTAACTTCTCGTCCTAAGGAATAGCTAACCAGTTTGGAGCTAATGTTCTTTCACTTCTTGTGAAAGGGACAGGTTCTGTTGGTCAGGGAATCAGTCTGCTACTGACATCATTTTTGTAGGGACTTTGGGATGTCATTACTGATGATGTTGAATATGCTCTGTTGCTAACACACTTGCATAAAACTCCAGCAATGGCAATGAGAGTGAAGGCAAACTTGTGTATGTATCAGTTGTGCAATGTTTTTCTGCAGCTTGTCTTTGATAAGGCTGTAATCATGAGTTAAGCATAGAGAAAAGTTGTACTTTTGACATCTGGAATGTTGCTAAGCACTTAAATCACTACCAGCTGGACAGTGTGACCAGTGTAGAAACATCACTTACATCCTAAAGAGAAAGTTTGTGAGTGATGACAACCTGGTGATGATTCTAGGTGTCAACAAAGACAGTCTCTGTGACCTCTCCTGGAAGACTTTCAGGTCAGGAATCATGAACAACTCTCCAAATTTCCTTGGCATAGCATTGCTACAGAGTGGGGTTTCACCTGTTTGAGACAAGCTCTACAAAAGATGGAAGTTCCAACAGCTGAACTTGTCTGAGATGTGTGCAGAGTAACAAAACCATCTTGCATGCTCTCATTTGGCATCTGTGCATTACTGATTTATAAGCTTGTGTTGAACAGCTTTTATCATGTGAAGGATGGATTCAGCTATTAGCTGAGTCTTTACTAAAAATTGACCTGCCAACTTCAGTTGGGAATGGTGTTTAGTCTTTCCTCTACTTGATGGTTGTAGTGAAAGAAGTTAGGTGGTAAATGCTTTTAAAAGGTTTGAGGTCAGGGATTTTCTTTTCTGGCTAAACTCTCATTAATTTCTTCAAGTGCCACTTGAAAAGGAAGGTTAGAGAGAGAGAGAGAGAGAGAATGTGTATGTGCTGTGGCCTTCTAGCGTGTTTAATGACAGAGAGAGTTGAGTGAGAGCAGCAACATTGATGAGACTCTATTGGCCTACTCTGACTATTATTTTCTAAATAGTAAAAAAAAAGAGGTTCTTTTGATGCTTTTGATGTGTCAGTGTAATCTGAGATTCTGTGCAGAGTTTAATACCTTAGACTTACTACAGATGGTCTTCCTCTCAATTGGAAAATTTCTCTTGTTGATATTTTATTGTTATATTGTTTTTTTAATTTCATCTTATTTTTACTTGATGTAAATCCCACTTTATGTTGTAATTCATCATCGTATTATCCTTCTTTTGCATTCTTGTGGTCAATCAAAAATAAAAAAAAAAAAAAAAAATGTGAATATTTTTAGGTAATAGGTAGTAATTGCATTGATTTTCTTGATTGTGTATTCCTTCAGTTTTTTTTTAAAACAAAAATGAATATCATTCAAGGGGAGGTATTTGACTGCTATATCTAGCAGGTTGAGAATCGTTATAAGGGCTTCATCATCTCGAGAGGATAACATTGTTGTAGACTTAACTAATCCATACTTTTTTGAAAATAAATTGAATAGTAGTAGATGATGATTGTGATTCAAGGATGACGGTGATAATGATGATGATGGTGATGATGAATATAATTGTCTGTTTCAGGGGAATGTATTACATAACCTAGGAAATGACCGAATGGCTGAGAAGGTGCTCCGTGAGGCAGTAAATGCTGATACTAAATCACATCAATCTTGGTATGTTTCTCTTTGTTCTTTTCTCAGTCACACTAAAATACCACTGTTTTAACAAGCTAACTAATCTTTTTCTCCACTCCATTCTCATGCTACCATACTACACTATCATTGTCTTAATACTACAATTGATCTTTTTCTTCATTCCAGTCTTATTTTAGTACGCTGTGCCCTCCTGGCACGTGAAAAGACATTCGAGCGAGTTTGTTGCCAGTACCGCTGGACTGGCTCCTGTGCAGGTGGCACATAAAATACACCATTTCGAGCGTGGCCATTGCCAGTACTTCCTGACTGGCCTTTGTGCTGGTGGCATGTAAAAGCACCCACTACACTCTTGGAGTGGTTGGCGTTAGGAAGGGCATCCAGCTGTAAAAACTTTGCTAGATCAGATTCAAAATACAGAGTAGATGGAACAGGGACAACTGACAAAGGGATATACTCTTGATGTTGCATGTCTCATTTCTGTTTGTTTTTTCGTTGTTCGGAAAAAGTTCGTTTTCTGTTTTCGTTTTTATGATTTCGTTTCTCATTGTGTTTAACATTTTTTTTTTGTCCTGTACCCATATATGCATGTATGTATACTAGGTATGAACATATATGTATGGATATATGCATATATCTATATATTATTTATATTATTATATGATTGAACGCCACGCATCCTTTTTGGCCACTGTATCAGTTCATTAGGCACAAACTACCAATGTTCTTGGAACTTCACAAAAAATGTTTATATAAGAAACTGAATCAGATTTGTTATGGCAGGCTGCATGTGGAACCATTGTTTGTCATAAAAGAAAGAACAATAAACTTGGATAATAAAAGAGAGGATAACAGCATTGCTAGACGATGCCTGTGAGGAAATGGAACAACTCTGATAAAGGAAAATATAGAAGGAATAACATCAGAAACTGCAAAGCAATGATGTGATTCTAATTTTACAAGTGTTACAGTGAATAAGCAATGAAAATATTGAGTATACAAAAGCAGCATGCATAAGAATTTGTAACAGCATCAAAAGCGTCATTATCATTATCATTATTATTATTATTATTATTATTAATATTAGTATTTCAAAACAACAAGCGAAGCATGCTCCCGTCTTCTTTCTGGGTTTTGGTTATTGATTTAGTAAAGAGCGCATCAAAGGGAAGTCACTATGGACATGCTAGAGGGTCCTTACCTTCAGCAAGTGGCTGACGATGGGGTAAAGGTGGTGGAGAAAACCTATGATGAATCTCAGATTCTATTGAAAAATACAAAAAAAATAAACCAATGAGGGAATCACCAACACATACACAATACATGTATGTACATTATATATATATATATATATATATATATATATATATGGGTATGTACATACATATGTGTCCTGGGTATGGCTCTCAACTGCATGTGGTAGTGGGGCCCTTGTTTGGGAATTCCAAAGTTTTGGGGAATGTGGAACCACCTCAGTTATTATTGTTCCCAAGTCTACTCTCACCCAGAGCAGTAATACTTGTCAGGGTTCTAGCTATGGGTTAATTAGGTCATAAAATTGCTTCCAGAAGAAGGTTACTCATAGACACTCCAACAGACCCAGGGCAGACAAGGTCCTTTAGCACTTCATTTAAAAGAAGGAAACCCAATACAAATCCTGCATCCTGCTAATAATTGAGCTCATGGCACCTGGCACATGAGACCAATATAAGTTTGAAGGGTGAGGAAGTGGGAGTGGCTCTGTATAAAGAATGCCAACTGGAATGGTATTTATTGTGCAGGTTAGTTTAGCTAACCAAGATACCAGCACCAACACCATCACACTTTTTTCAGAAGTTCGTTGGTGCTAAGGGAATACAGGTAGAAGATGCTACTGGAAGTCTTCAGCTTTGACCCTGCCCAGAGGTGGCCATAGAGTGATGGTCATCGTTTTACCTGTCTTGGCACACCCGCATTTGACAAAACAAGAGAGTCCATCACACACACACACACACACACAGGATCATGGAATCTCTTGTCATTGAGTAAGATTTTGACTGGGATTGTTGTTTAAGTAATGTGGAGATCTTAAGGAATTATGCATATTCAGAGGGATGATTAATTGATAACTATTTAGTTCCCACCTTATACATTTAGCCAGCTTCCCCTGCTTGTGTTTCATCTATATCAAGGTGTGTTCAGAGGAAGTTTTGGGGGTCAGTTTTATATCAGGGACCCAAATTTTATATAGTCATGTGTTCCAATCCTCTGAATTAAGCTGGGAAAATCAGCTCAACTACAAGAGATTGTCTTTACTCCAGATTGCTGCAAGGTTCCTACAGAGACAAAGGCTAAGGCCACTAGTGGATTCTGGATTCTGGGGTAGATGCATAATGATTTTGAGAGAGCAATTTGGAGGGTTAGAGTGTCGAGCACTAATTTACACACCCTTCCAATTCAGTGGTGCCTAGTGCTGCAAAGTGATTGTCTGGCAGATTTAAGTAGTTTGCATGCATCATAAGGTACCATTTTATAAAAATAAAGTACTGGTGAGGTGGTAGGGAGGGGAGAGACATCTCCAGCTGGCCAGACTCTAGCTATAATGAACCCAAGATGGTGTGATTAGATCAATTCTTCAAAGACCAATTTTTGCATTGACAACAGAGATATGCCATATAAGGCTACTTGTAGAGCAACGCCAGCTACCATTTGACTGCCATTCTCTCCATCTGGAGTATGTATATATTGGGTTGGCCATAAAGTCCATTCGTTTTTTTAAGTAAGATTAAGACAGAAGTTTTAAACACAAAGTTATTTATTCACTCAATTACTGTTTCATTCCAATATCTTCTACCATCTTGTGGCTGGATCCATTAACCTCTGCTCAAAGAACTTCCAGTCTTTGCTAGGGAGCAACTCTTCCGGGGCAATTTTTACACCCTCTTCGGAGTTATAGGTTTGTCCATTTGATGAAACCTGAAGGTGGGGGTGGGGCAGTCTACAAGAGATTTTCAATCTATCCATAGCCTGATATTTTGATGTGCCACTTCATATTGTGGCAACTTATGAGATTTGGTCCCTATTTCCTCCAAAACCTTCTTCACACAAACAATAACGATAATTAGACTAATAGCAACGAGAAACACATCGATGAAAGCAAATGTTTTAAAGCCGTTAGGGGATGGTGCTAAGAAAATAAGCAAAAAGGAAAATAAATTTTTTAAAATCAACAAAGCTTTGAAAATTAAGTTATCAGAAAACACCAATTAATATGGTGTAGAGTTTAATAGGAAATACTGAGGAGAGGTGAATGTGAGGATATAACCTTTATTGTTGTTTGAGAAAATGTCTGGTAATTATAAGAGAGATTGAGATTTGAAACAAAGAAAAAGGAATTACTGAGTGTTCAAAAAGGTCTAAATACATAAATACAAATATTCAAACATATATACACACACACATGTATCATATATATATATATATATATATATATATATATATATATATGATGGACTCTCCTGTCAAAGACAATGTATGAGCATTTAGCCTTTGCAGAACAACCTGCATAAATGCTTCATTTATAGTGAGCAAATGTTTGTGTTACATATTAGCTAATTTTCTCCATCAAGTCGATATCTGAACAGAGGCACAGTGTGCCATACATCAGGTGTTGAAGTGATTACAGAGCAATGTGAGATGAAGTGATTTACTCAAGAACACAATGCACCTCCCGGATAAGAAACTGAAACCATGATATCGCAATCATGAGTGCAACACTTTCAGCCCATATAAATATATATATATATATATATATATATATATATATATATATAGATAGATAGATAGATAGATATAGTTATTTATTGTTGTCTG
>JARUKP010000929.1:0-10283 GCA_029874955.1 Octopus insularis
CACAATTCGATAGTATATATAAAAACAAAGGAATGCTAGAAAATCACAATAGATTATTTATATCAGTCTTCCTTTAACTTCCATGTGTCACCAGATGAGTAGATCAGAACATGTTCTTACAACATTAGATTGAAAATTGACAGTTATGCATACAGTAAGAAAATAACATATGTTTGGACAGTAATCTCTGCATAGACAATTTGCAAGTTCTCACATACGACATTAATTAAAAAATTATTTGTACGTCCACACATGTTCTTGTTTGTAAGGTCAACTGTGTAAGGTCAAACGCTCTGGAAATAATGTTAAGTGATTGTTCTTAGGATAAAGTTCTTTTTGAGTGACAAGCGTATGCAAGCATAAGAAGTAAACAGAAAAATAATGTAATATTCGTGTTTTTAACATGGTTAAAATAGAAATCGGTGTATGATTTCTCATTCAACTGAACATATCTTGTTTTTCAGACAGCTGAAAATGTAAGAAGAGAACGGCCAGTGTTGTCACACGTGTTGCTTTCACTAATATTCATTGGAAAGACAAAGTGACAGCTTACCAAAGCCGGCTGGCGAAGGAGCTACAAGAGAAGGAAGTAGTCTTCTGTTCTGTTTATATTGCCAAAAATACTTGTCTGATTATCGGACTCCAATAGGCTAATAAAATCAATGAAATACCAAAACGTTGCTTGTTGCACGAGGGCTTGAACGAGGCCGCGGCATAGCTTGTCAAGTAACGCTCGCTAATGCAATGTCATTTGCCAGCTGATTGATACTAGTCAGATGAAATTGATCATATATCTAAGAGTGTCAAGAGGGTTGCTTGTCACTCGAGCTGAACTTCAATGAAGATATTGTAGTGGAAAAGGTGTAGCAAAAGATGCTGAGGTAGTAGATGAAATAGGCATGTGGACGACTTCAAAGTAAAACAATGGGAAAACATCGGGTTGTTGTTTAAATAATTTATCTAAAGGACACTTGCATTTTCTGGTTGTATACACCAAATATTTCACTACATCACATTACCAAATGCTTCGAGCTGGCGAAGAAATTAACAGGGTAAATACTGTGTTGGTATGATAGGGTAGAACTGCACGTTTTGTAGAAACGCATGTTGCGCGTTGGTCATTCAGTGGTGTCTGTTTATATTCTGAACTGTCGTTCATGTTGAATGTTTGAATCTGTGTTGCCTGTTTAACTGGCGAAGTTACTGGTTGGCTATCACGTGACTCGCTCTCTCTCTCTCTCTCTCTCTTTCTCTCTAACTGTCTGTCCCTTGACAGATTGCTGTATTTATAATAGTCGTGACAACTAGAAGGACAGACATACCACAGGAGAAATTCCTACTTATGTAAGTCGCCTCCTGTCCACTTGAACATTAAATGACACGGCTGAGATCGAAGGTCGAAGAGAAACAATCCATTATTTTTTGACAGGAAAAAGAAATTTCTTTCGCACCTGTTTGGTCAATGGTGGATCAGACGGGCAAGAATCCTTAGATACGGCTTCGAATCTCAGCTCGAAAAAAGTATGTGTTAGCTTTTACAATATATTTCGTTGGCTGCATGAATAATAACTGAAGTAAACCTGCGAACATTTAACTTAAATATTTATTGTCGGACATAAAGATATTTGGTGTTGACTATTTATAACGAACAATATAAGTATAAGTATTGGGAGAGAGAGAGAGAGAGAGACCACGCCACGTCTGTAGAAGCTATCTATGAGAGTGTGTGAATGTTCAGAATGAGTCCGTCCAAGAATCTGGAGTTGTCTGCGTAAATATTTGTAACTGTCAGCGTGACAGAAGAGGGGCAATCGCTGAGTAAGGTTACATTCGTACAGGGTACAAGATGGGTACCCTTGTATCTGGTACAAGAACATTCGAGAAAACCAAATCACACCACAGCCTCACGCTGATTGGCCGATTAATAGATTGATCATGTGAAACTATGGTGGTTCGTTTGTGGTGTCTCACCGATTGTCTAGCATTTGGGATGTCGGATCACTGCTGCAAGAGCTTCAGTGAGACAAGAATGACTATAATCAGTTTTAGCTTTACTCAGTACTGAATGTGGGGAAACAGTGGACAACTTTTTTACGGTGATACCGATGCATTTCCATTGTCAAAAGTAACAAAAAAATACAACATTAAAATGAAGTTTAAAATCATTCACAAGAATTATTAAAATAAGTGAAAACAAGCAATTTTTTTTTAAAGTTTCAAGTTCAGAAGGATATTAAGTCAATAAATGTTGACATACAGTGTTGTTTTATTTATAAATGTATTAATTATTTCATGTTTTATATATGTATTATACATAGCTGTTTTTCATTTGTCGTAAAATAAACCAAATTTGGATATCATAGTAAAAATTCATCAGAGTTATAAAGAAGTCTGGTTTAATGGACACTGTTTATTGATTTGCTCTAGGCACAATGAATCCTAGTTTAAACGTGGAGCGATGAATCTGCTCTCCTATAGCAATTAGCTTTGTCTGCTATTTACAGTGAGAATAAAGTAAAATATGTATCACCGGGGATGGTGAATTAAAAGTTGAGTAAATCCACAGATTATGTCTCACTCTGCAGTATATATTTGTTAATGGCAATGCGATATATTAATATAACCATGAAAGTTTTTGATGCGTATACAGTTGGAAAAGGAGATTGTGCAACATTTAGGGTACACTTACAATCATATTTACTGTAATCTTTTCACGAACCAATAGATAAATGACTGATGGCCAATTCAAGTTTCATTAGAATCAAAGTAATGAGATATATTTTCTGTGGACAGGATAACGTATCTCAAGTATATTTTTCCAGCAGACATTTTCAACAACTGGGTGAAGTGATGACTAATAAAATGAAGAAGCGTACGATAAGCCTACGGTTCATTTGGAGAATACAGCCCAAGCATTCTCTTCACGACTACTGATAGAAATTTTCTGTGAACTGTGATTACACTATTTTCGGTCTATAGCGAATTCATGTCGACAACACACGTTTTTCCGACGTGTCACTCTAGCCAATTGAAAACTAGTATGTTGTTGAGATAATTTTTGACTGTATTAAGCAGACTAAAAGTCTTTCTATTCTCTTGGCTCATTCATTTAACCCATAAACTGCTGGGATTTTGCTGTATGTAACACGAACTGCTGAGCCTATTTTGGGTAAAGAACAACATCGATTTATCACTCGAAAAAATACTCAGTGTTTCTTAACACCTTCTGTGATTGGCTACACCGTTTCTTGGGTGAAAGCGTATCATGTGCATACATTATACGTCATCAAAATTAGGTCAGATCATGCTCGACTTCCGTGGCCTGTCGCTTTGGCCATTGAGGTGGCCTTGCCTATTGCAGTTTATGGGTTAATACTAGAAAAAGTCGCACTCCTGTACCAGCAACTATGGCCAAGCCGACTCCTCACCTTCCCACTCACTCTCTCACCCGCAGACTCTATGTTAACGGCCAGGTTTTTGTTTTAGCCTCAACAGAATAACTTCTACCAGCTTAAAATACGTATGTCATATATTTTTTCTCTTTATGGTTAGCTCTTAACTAATTACACACATTTAACTATATAACACTTTACTTCATTGCCACGAAAATATGAACATATCTATGAACATTTTCTTTAACACATATCTACAACATAAATTATCTCATTCACTTATCGATGCACATTTTCACAAACACGTTCATATAAACTTTACTGTGATTGCTGTCAATTAAGATCTGAAATTTTCCATGTCAAAATTCCATCCTATTTTAACCAGTACTCTCAAACGATGTGTAATGACTTCTACTGCTACACTGGAAATAGTGACTCCGACTTGTTGATTTGCTTATAATTAGATATCCCTGTTGTTTGGATGGCTTGTGAAATGAAGTGAAGAATGTGTAAGGTTGTATAAAGAAAAGTGGAAATAATAATAATTATAATAACGATAAGGATAACAACAGCAACAACAATAATAAATGCCTTGATGCAGTACCAAGTAGTGACTCTCATGGCTTCTGGTCTTAACTGAGCGGAAGTGTTATCAGGTACATTGTTTTGTCATGGTATAAAAGATGGGCTACAGCAAATATTCTGATCAATACCACAGATTTGCTTGTCAGTTGTTTGACCTTAACCATTTGAGCATGTCTCTTAGGGGCTGACGATATGTGCATCTCTGATCATCATCAGAAGTAGTGGCGGAGCATCATAGCCATTTGTGGAGAGGAATTCTTGGAGTTTGAATAATTCACTTTTGGAAACATGGGTGTTTTGCTCAACAGACATAAACAAACCTTATTCAGGGACCTTTGAGCAGGATGGGCTACTCGACCTAAAGGAAATTCTAACTGGGCTCCACCTGCAAGGTCATGTGCTGTTTATCTTGATGTGAGATCACCATGTCACGTACATATGATTGTGATGCATGTGCCTGATGTATCCTTATGAGACGAGTAGTCATGATGGGTATAATGGACTTCGTATATTTTACGCGTGCCACTTTGATGGCATGGACTGCTCTCTCACACAATAATAATAATAATGTTTTCTTTTATTTGCAACCAGGGAAAACCCTGAGGACGACAAAGCAAAGAGAGACAAATATTGTCAGGATGCATGTATAATGATGAAATGATAACAAGATGATAAAAAAATGATTTTAAAAAATGATAAAAATGATAAAAGAATGATAAAAAAAATGAAGAAAAGTATTCACGTGGAAATTAAAAGAAGGGAAATATACATAGTATACGGCAGTAAGAAAAAAAAGGTAATAAAATCTGGTAGTGACGGGATCCTCTGGATACAAGAGGACATCTAGGGATGAGTGAGGTACCCCACCATCCCAGATCACCCAGAAAACCAAGGGCAGGCGCTCTCTCTAACTCCTTCCCTCCGACTCATAAGTCTACACTTGCCATTTTCACAACTTTCACCCACCTTTTGATCAATTCACATGAGGACAGCACCTTCCTCTCTACCTTCACTTACCTTTTGATATAAAACTTGAAAAAGTCGATGAGAGCTTTTCCAAAGAGGAATGTTTCTGCCTTCATTCCTTTCAGCCTCGTTTACCAAGCAACCTATTTCGCCCCTAGCACGTCCCCATTGTCGGCATCCTTTCTCACCAGTGTTACTACACCTCAGTTAATAGCACTAGGAATTATCCCGTTCTGCTGCCAGATGCTGTAAACGTCTGCCAAGAGGCTGCCAAATAAATCTGGCATGAATACATAGAATTCGTTGGGCAGACCATTCAAATCGATTTGCGACATGTGCAATTGCTCATCGCCTCCTGGATTTGAGTGGCTGTAATCAGCTTTTCACAGAATCTCGTGTCCATTATCGAGAGCCGTAGTTGGCCGTCCAGGTACGAAGTAAAGTCCGCTACTGTCGCTGACCCATCACCCTCCTCAAACAGCCACGTGAAGTACTACTGGAAAGCTTCACACATCTGCTGAGAACTGAGTAGCACATGCCCATCCTGATCTATCAAAGACCTGATCGGGGTTTTGTTTCCACGTCGCGTCTCTACCGTTCGGGCCCATCGGACGGCTTTAGTTCCTTCGTGCTAACTTGTCGATCGTGATGCCTTTACTAACAGCCTCTTCGAGTCTGCTAACTAGTTCTCCCTCTAATTCCTTTCTTTCTATTGCTAAATCTTTGCTACACGCTATCGATTCTACACTAATCACTCTCTTCAGAGCGATCTACCACCGGCTGCTGACGATTGCCCGTCAGCTGCCACTTAACTAGCTCGCTAATCCGCTTCTTGTAGTCTTTGCGAGACGGTAAGGGCGCATTCAACTTCCAGTAATCGGATCCCTGTCTAAGGGTCCTATCTAAATCGACTGTGCATATCACAAATTTGCGACCTGTGTAGCCGACCAATTTAAACTGTGGACAACCTATGCTCTCCCTATTCTCTAACCTAACAAATACTCTATCTAAATACACTGTAGATGACCCGCTGTGGTTGCTTCATGTCCACACTGGTGTATCAGAGAAATCCAATCGGTACCTGTCAGAAAGCTGGAAAGTCCTGAGCAGGTTTTCGAGGATTTTATACCCCCTTCTGCTATGTACTAAACCCACACATTCCTACCGTGCGTCCAAAATTCTATTCTAATCCCTGCTGGAATATAAACCACCACCAGTCAAAAGACGTCACCTTCGCTGCCGTTCACGTTCAGGACCACCACTCTATCATCCAAGTCCAGGAAGATAGACTGTACTTGGAGATATAGGGATGTTTGGAGTAGCATTGCTACACTGCCACCCGTCCCCGATAGACCACAAAATGAGAATACCTCGTAATCCTCAAAAATGGATGCTAGAGCGTGTTTTCTGGAGATTCTTGTTTCACTAATGGCAGCCACATCCAAATCAAGTGACCTGAGATCGTTGAGCAAGTGACCTCGCTTCCAAGTTGATCCCAGGCCACGTACATTCACACACACCCTTTTTAGCACAGCCATGCTAGTCGGAGGAAGAAAATGATTTTGGAGAAGCCTGGAAATTCTGGGCCTTCCAACAGCCTTTCATCAACCGATTATTTTTTTTAAATACCCACGCTACATGAGAATTTTTCTTTTATGGTTTTATAAACGTCGTCAGAGGTTTTAATTAAAAGTCTGTCCTTCGGGATTTTGAGGATGATATCGTCAAATTCCTTTCCCTCTGTCTCTATTTTGTTTTTGTTTTGACTTATGAAATCCATCAATTCACAGTTGCACTTGTTCACAACAGTGAAATTGATGGACACATTTCCTCTACAGTCTGATGAATATTCTTGCTTTTGAAGTTCCGTAATTGGTTGTTTCATGCTGTTGTTGGTGATGTTGCTGTTTTTGAAGTTGCTGTTTTGTTCTTTTGTTTTTGTTGAAGTGATAGTGAATTGTGATGCTGTTGTGGTTTCTATATATCATTTTGTTGAGTTCTCGGAATAGGTCTATGTACTCTCCTCCTCTTTCGCCGACCCCCTTTTATCACAGTGATCCATTGTTCAGTTCTTGTTTCTCTATCATTGCAGCTGATGTTGGTTTGGAAGGAAGAGCATTCAGAAGAAGCTTGCTTTTCCTAGGCTACCGGTCGCAGACTCCTTCTTTGTCTAGGTTTGGGTGTGGTTGTGGGCATTGGTGTAGGAGTCCTGAGCACTTTTTCACGATATTGCGTTTGTGTTGTTTGTAGTGATGGCAGCAGTGGGAGTTTAAATTTTCTTGTTTCAAGGCAGAAAGATCCACATATGTGACATCTTGATTTCCTACCCTCCACTAACCCTGAAAGGGTGGTCGATTAGATCGGGCAGCTGGTCGAGATGGTCTTGCTTACACTGTAAGGTCAGTTCCATACTTATATCTGACCAGTTTTGTTTAAGTATTTACTTGACCTCCAAGATTGTCGCTTCGTCTTCTTCTAAACCTGCCAAGACGGCCGCCACTAACCAGATGTTGGATATTTCTGGCAACACATTCAACTCTCTAACCTTAGCAAGGTGTTGGCCGCGATAGCTGGGGATTAAGAAGTTTTCATTCCACAAAATGGTCACAGAATGACACCTAGCTTCTTCTTCCGTCACAAAACTCACCTCAATAGTCGCAAACTTCTTTCCTCGAGTGATGTCGGTTCTGTTCCCACAGGTACCCATGGAATTTTTATATTTGGCTCTCAGAAGAATTTTCCACCCGGCGTGATTTAACTCAGATACAGCGGTATTCTCTATCACGTCGGATAGAGGGTTTACCGTTACATTTTTCCCATTCCTTTTAACAGTTTTCCTTGCCATTTCTAAATCTTTTTCATTTATGCAGAAATCGTCCAAATTTCTCGCTGCTATTACAAAAGAAATTGCAGCAGAAGCAGTGATAGCAATGGTGATATCCGCATTTCTTCACAAATATGTTCTCACTTTTCTTTTCTCACTTTGTGCTTTCCACGCATTTTCGATAGAATCTCCTGCAAGTTGACATAGGATCACTTGATGACAGTGTAAACTTCATTTGATTAAGATATCTTTGGTCCGTCAAACAGCTAGCGGATTACTCCTCGTTTGGGTAATTACTACTTCCGAGGTTCTTCTACGAAACATATGTAACCTGGATTTGATCTACTCCATTCCCTAATTCTTGATTTCTATTAGCATACACAGCTACACCAGCTGAAAACCATGAATTATAAAAAATTTTTTTCAGCTTATCGAACTTTCGTATGGGAAAAATTTACAACCTTCTATGTCAACAAACCACTATTGTTCCTGAAAGTTATTTTTTATACTTTCTTCGGACTACTCGAAGCTTACTAAATTCCTACTCCTTGATCCTTGGATCTTACCTTTACATATATATTTAATTTCTAAGGTAAATATTTTCCCCCGGATCTCTAATCTTTCTACCACCTCCACTGTAATATTTGGAATATACAAGAGAACAAAAGAATCCGTTACTGAAAAACCCTGTATGATGACATCTACTTCTAACCCAGGGACAAAGGATAAATCCATCGGGCCTATTCTAACTATCTCAAGATAATCCCATGGGTTTCAGGACTGAAGCTAAAAAGATGGTTAAATCAGACTAGGACGAAACTATCCGCCACAGATTTAACAACCACTGATTTAACAACCCCAGATATTATCCTGCAGTTGAATTTGTTTCTTTTGTCGCACATCATTTGGCATGAAACTGATTGTTTTCTTTAAAAGTACTAATTATCTCTAGTTGTAGTAATTATAATTTGATTCTATCTTCCTTAAACTTTAACTCTAATATAGGCTAAAGTTTTTTTTTCTGAATTAGTTTTCCTTTTAATTCTCCGTTGGCGACAGTTTGTACAAGCTTACTTTCCCCCTCTACGACGGTACCATTATCGTTAGCAGTAACCATGCTAATCCACACAGTGTGTAATCAACAATCAAGTACTTTACGTTTTCGAAAGCACCTGACCTCACAGCAAGAGCACGGTGACCAGCCATCTGTTCTCAATAATAAAAGGATAGATAAGCTACGAGACACCTAAAAATGCAGTCGTAAAATCATTGAATTATGTGCCGTTTACTGAGGTGTCATTTTTTTATTGAGGTTTAGAGTAGACTAAATCATATGTAAGAATGTGTCAGGGGTCACTGAAGAACCATGATGCAAATCACAAATCAACCTTTCAGTTTTCAAGTATGAATAGTACAACAACTCTATCAAAATGCAAATGACAGTTGCTGGTGAAACGCACAATTAAAATTTCATGGCCGATTTTATTCACGGTATCAAGTACTTTCTATAGTTTCTGTTGAGAGGAAAATTTTCAATTGTTAACTAAATATAAATAGAAACAGTTCAAACATTGACTGAAACAGTAGACACCTTTTAACAGGAAATCCTCAGTTAAGATCCAAATGCTGACATCTTTTATTTTTAATTCTTTGAGACATGCTGGGGGTACCACCTTGAAAGATTCAACCGAGTAAATTGATCTCAGTATGCATTTTTAAGTCTGGTGCTTATTCTATCGGTATCTTTTCTGCACTACTGAGTTACGGGATGTAAACAAACAACGAACTCAAACACATACACATACACACATTTTGGACCACTGAACTAAACACGTTTTTTTTTTCTTCATTCTCTCTTTGTTTATTACCTCTTATTGCTTTCTGTCGAAGAGCGTAAGCTCGAAGCGTAAAAGACTTTTCCATTTTTCCCGAGCATCAAACTAATACACTTGCTTGTTGTCCCTACCCCTGTCTTCATCTCTGTTTCTCTACCAATTTGCACTATCACTCTCTCTCTCTCTCTCTCTCTCTCTCCCTCTCTCTCTCTCTCTCTCTCTCTCTCTCTCTCTCTCTCTCTCTTTCTCTCTCTCTCTCTCTCTTCTCACTTATAATATCTTGGGTATTCCACTTTGTGACTACATACGAATTAGCAATAAAATCATTTAGTCAAAAAGCATGATACATATTACCAAATCATCTTCTGAATGACAGCCATAATGTTATGTTGCATCTCTTAATGTCTTGCAAGTTAGCTGTTCGACAAATGGATATTAACGAAATAATTACTACACTGAGTGAAGTACTAACACCAACATCATTGATTAAACAACAAGTGGAAAGCAGAGTACCAGCATGGCTGCAGATCAATGACTGAAACCAGTAAGACAATTATATTGAGAAAGAGATACAAGAGACAAAGAGAGAAAGGATATTATAGAAATGTATTTTTGCAATGTAAATGAAATAGTTTGACTATTGTTATGATATTTATATTTATGATTGCAGTCATACACTAA
>JARUKP010000930.1:0-10278 GCA_029874955.1 Octopus insularis
GGTGATCATGCAAATTTAAATATTTGCTCATGTTTTTAAATTAGCTGTTTAATGATTAGAATCTCTTATTGCCATCTATTAGCATGAATTGGGAGTGGTTAGGTCAGCTGCAACAAACAATCTGATTTATCTTAGGATACAGAACATTAACTAGTGTATAATATTGAATATTTATTACATAGAATTTAATATATGAGATGTTTCTTGTCGTAAGACTCTAAAATTTCTTTCATGAATTAGTTATTGAACCTATTTATCTCTTGCAATATTTCAAGTTTTCTCAGCTGAACCAGTAACTATTCTTCATTGAAAAAATCTTTTTGCATAAAAGCAACACTTATATACTATTTATTGTTCTGGTATCTAGTCTGCTTGACCTCAACACTTTTTTTTTCTTTTCTGTTAAAGTTTGATCTAGAAAACATATTTTTTGCAGTGTAATAAACTCAAGACTTGCTACTTGCATCGCTTCTCACTTTAGGGTAAATTTGGATATTACTTAATACTGCAGATGTGTTGTTTTGTAAAAAGTTTTCCAGTTATAAAACCTTTATCATAATCATCTGAAATATTGTAAACTGATACACCAGTGCCACAGAGAATAAGGAAGTTAGTAGTTGTAAGTAAGATGCTATCTTAAAATGGGAATTAAACTTGTACAATGAATGCCTGCAGAGAAAGATTATAAGGATATTCTGTTGATTTTTGTGATAAAATATAACTTCTTTTTAACTTACTAATTAATGAAATTATTATTTTCAGCGAACATGGGAGATATCAAGCAGTTTTTATATGCTTGGTGTGGTAAACAGAAGGTCACTCCTGTTTACGAATTCAACACTGGTGGACCGAAACATAAACCTCGGTTCAAATGTGAAGTAAGTAAAGCTTTACTTTTTTGTGTGCTATATAAATCATTCAAATTGCAAAATAATTGTTCTCAATTTTTTTTTTTAAATAAAAGTACGAAAACATCTATATTTTTCAACTCTTAGCATCTGTAGTAATTTATTTCTTTTCATTTTTACATGATTTCAAAGACATTATTCCTTCACTTCAAATTTTATTTGTCTCCAAAGTACACTCTTATAAATAAACAATAACACGTGTGAGATATTTCTGAATGCTAAAAACTCTTAGTTTTCCTCCACAATGCTAGCTAAATGTTTAGTTCTGTCTTCCACATTGATTTACATGATGTTATGCTCTACCATCTGAAATGTATCTTGCTCATAGAAAACATGAATATCCTACATACTGTCCCCATTTTCTGGTTCACTCCAAGCCTGTCCCTTTTTTTTACCTCTTACAAACACCCTTATTTTAAAATGCAATTTCTGAACAATAGCATTATTATAGTTATATGTTTCCATTTAATGACTCATTGTGTTTCTGATGGCAAGAATGTCAATAGAAGTAGTGTTGAACTTAATGCAAAGCATATAGTCTGTAAATTTGCACTTTTTTTTTCTCTTTTGCCAGTGTTTATATTCTAGGCTGATAATAGAATTAATGAAAATACACACATACTTAGATAATTGCATGCATTTATATTTGTCCAGTAAACTTCTGTGCAGTTTCCTTCTGCTGAATTCCACTTGTCTATTATTAGCATTCAACTTGACGTTATGGTAGAAAACATTTGCCTCAAGTACTGCAAATAGGTGCCATTTTTGTCTCTTTAGATCTTACAGAAAACCTTTTACTTCCTTTCTTAGAACTGACATCTGGTAACCAACAACAACAATTCAACTTAGCAATAAGTATTCAATATAAGCATAAACTATACTAATTTTACTTAGCATGGCTTGTTGGGTTAAGAAGTTTGCTTTGTAAACTACAAAGTGCAAGGCTGATCCCATTGTGAATGCACCTCTGGCATTTGTTTTCTACCATTTTCTTGGGCTGACCAATAACTTGTGGGTGGAAATTGAGCAGATGTACATAGTTTGTGAGCGAGTATCTATGAGCAAAAGATATAAGCATTGGCAAGAGACACTCCTTTGTCTATTGCACTATCAGAAATGCAATCAACCAGTAAGTAACTGACCTATTGCATTTCTGAAGCTTAGGATGCTGTTCACCAACTTCAATGTAAAACCATCTCACATCTCTAGTGCTTGATGGTTTCATGTGGGTGTATTTTCTATCTTGCTTTCTTGACTTAATAAATGAAGCAGGTTTTAACAGATGTATAAATTTGGATATTGGCATGAATTATTGAATTGGTTATTTCTTACAAAAATTTATAACATAGCTGTTATTTTAGGTATACACATTTCTATTTAAAATCTCATTTTAATTTTTCTATTTATTAACTTAAGCTGAAACCATAAAACAAGTGCTGGAATACTGACTGCTTGTTTATGGAATCATTCAGATTTTGTTACTGTTCTCATTACATTGTATGCTTAAGCAACATGCATAGTACTATTTTCTTGTGTACTTTGCTGAAAAATACACCTGAATCCACCTTAATTTGTAAAACTAGCTTTTTTAATGGAAGTGTTCTGTGAAAATACTTAACATTGGTACATGTGGCTGTGTTGTAAGAAGCTTGCTTCCCAACCACATCATTCTGGGTTCAGTCCCACTGTGTGGAACCTTGGGCAAGTGTCTTTTATAGCCTCAGGCCAACTACATCCTTGTGAGTGGATTTGTTAGACAGAAACTGAAAGAAGCCCATCGTGTGTGTTTGTGTCCTGTGTTTGTCCCCTTAACTTAGTACTGGGATCAATTCATTTAACTAAAAGGGCGGTACCTCAGCATGGTCTCAGTCTCATGGATAAACTCTAAAATGGTTATAAATGAGGTAATTTACAAGACTTTTTGCATTGGTTAAAACTGTTTATAAATCAGTTGTCCATGTATATCATAAACTATCTCTTCAATATTTACTATAAATAGCTAACAAATATAAAGGGCAATAATTTGATCTTACGAATCTATATATGTTGTTATTATTGTAAATACTTTCCTACTAGAAACAAATTTAAGTAATTATGCTATATAATTTTTCTCTGTTAAACACAAGTATTCGAGGAATCTAGTAGTGATGTGTATTGGCAAAAGTCAATTTTAAGTGTCATGAGAAGTGAATTCTAACCATTCTTCTGTGTCAGAATTTTCTCTTTACATTTCATTAATATTTCATTTGCTTATATAATCCAGTCTTATACTAAGTTCTTTAACACATCTCTGAAAAACTTTAACCTCCTTTATCTGTTAACTCTTATAGACTTCATTCTAAAAAAAAAAAAGTTTTTTTTTTGTTTTATTTCAAACTTAGATATAATTTTTATTTTCAATATTTCTGAATGATTCAGCTTTTGATCTTTTTTTTTATGATCTGTTGACATTAAACATTATTACTTGGAGTTAAGGTGGCAAGCTGGCAGACTTGTTAGTATGTTAGGCAAAATGCTTAGCAGCATTTCATCCATCTGTTCTGATTTCTAATTCCACTGGGGGCAACTAGCCTTTCATCCTTTCAGGGTTGATAAAATAAGTACCAGTTGAGCACTAGAGTTGGTGTAATTGACTTAGCTCCTCCTCTGAAATTGCTAGCCTTGTGCCAAAGTTTGAAACCAATATTACTTGAGTGTGTTTGAAATTTTTGATGGGTTTGTGTTGGAATTAGAGTGTATTTGTGATGAGCTGTGTTCTTGATGTTATAATCATTTATATATTAGTTTCATGGATTTCTTTTCATTGTCAAATGTACTTGTTAGTATATTTTTATATAATTAGTTTTACATGGTTCTGCTTTTGTTTCCTACAAGTATCCTTCTGTTACTTTAAAGATCTGAAAACCAAATTTTTTAGAAGCAGTTTTCTTATACTATTTTCATATGATGTAAATGAGATGGAAGGAGAAAGTGAAACATTGATTTTTATCATGAAGTAACCTCATAAGACTTACTAGATCTCAGCTTATGATGTAGGGCAGGAGCACACACACACACACACACACACACACACACACACACACACACACACATGCTCTCCTTCCCACTCTCTCATACATAATGTTATTGGCTGAAAAGAGCAGGTGACCAAATATATAAATTTCTTTGGAGCTCTTTTAAATTGATATTAAATAAAACTCCATCAATAGTATAGATGCACCAGGAATTTAGTTTGTGCATAGATATTAATTCTGGTTGCTTTCATGCCATATTTTACTGTTGCCAGTGGATTTGTTAGATCAAAAGCTAAATTTAGTAGTTACTGAAAAGCAAGTTTGTGTCTAAATAAAGTATCTGGTTTTATAACCCATGATATAGATTCTTTGAATAAGTAGTGTAATTGTATAAAATTAGTGAGGTTGAATGTTTTACCATTCTTTGGCATATCAGCATCCCACATGTTATAGAATTGATGCATTCCTGAAAATGTTACTATGGCAAGGAATTCCATTCTGATTGACATTCATGTAATATTGAAGTCAATGGGAAAAGGTTTGTATTACAGAATTCTTTAATGCAAAAAGGTTTTCAGGAACACATAATGTGAAGGATCCTTCTTTGTTTACTCATATATGAATGTAAAGTTAGGTAAATTTGGAATAGTAAAAACTTTAAACTGCGAAAGATAGTTGTATAGATACACAAACATGGCCATGTGGTTAAGCAGTTCATTTTGCAACCACATGGATTTGGTTTAGTCCCACTACATTGCACATCGAACATAGGTGAGTGTCTATTACCATAGCCCTAGGCCAGTTCTTTGTGAGCTAATTGGTACAGGGAACTAGTTAGCCCATTGTCTTTGTATGTGTGTGTGTGAAAATGCATGAGTGGTGATATTTTGCTTGTTGCTATATGAATAATGTGATGGTGATAACATTATGACTTTTGTCTCTCTGGACTTTTGGGATAGGAGAAAATACTTTACTTAGAAAAGAGGTTGGTTGGCAACTGGAGGAACTGGCTATTAAAAGTCTTTGAATTCTTGTCCAGGCCATACAAACATAGAAAAATGGATGTTAAATGAATGAACATATATGCATGCATCTCATCCTAATTTTGTATCTACTTTTGTGTGTGTTGTGTGTTTGTCATACACCACACTGGTTTATCTTTACCCACCATATTATGGCTTCTTAAGATTTTTTTTTTTTGCATGATAAATGGGAAAAGAGGTCAGTCCTGCTGTATTTCTTGGAAGAAACAAACCCTGGCTGGTAGCTTTTCCAGCCTTCTTGGAGTACTGCATAGCTGATTCTGTTAGAGTAAGAGAGAAAAAAAAATTAGTCCTAGTACATGGCTTGGATGGCTAAATGGAATATTTGAACTTAGAATGTACAATCAGGAACAATTAATGCAACGTTTTTGCTGAATTCTCTTATGATTCTTCCAGTCAACTACTTTGTGTGTTTGTGCAGGTGTGGGAGGTATGGGTTTGTGTATTTAGTCAGTCTAATTATCTGTGGAGTTAGTTGTTAGAAAAATATATTTTGTAGAGAAATTAAGTAGGTGAAATATGTTCAGCAAACCATTATCTCTCTTGACAACAAAGGGTTATTACCAGGGCTGTGGAGTTAAAACAAAAAACTTTGACTCTGACTCCTCTACTATTGGCACCTCCGACTACTCTTTATGTAATTGATTGGGTTTACATACCCCATAAAGCATATGCATTCGCTTGGACTTTGAGTATGCCTATATGTTATAACTGGTTTATATTAAAGAATAAAGACACTGTGAGTTGGAGTTGACATAGTTTTACTGACTCTAATTGTTTCTGACCCCAACTCCACTGGCCTAGTTATTACACTAAACTTCAGCTAGCCAATCAGATTTTTCTGTATAGAGAAATTCTATCCAGGTTGATTCATCTTAACTGATAATGTTTTTCAAAATTCTTTTCCACTCATATTCATTTACATTTGACATTGTACTCTTCACTCAGACTGTTTGTAAACTTTTAAGTTTACATAACTGAAGAAAAATTAGTTTAATTCTAGGTTTAGTTTACATATATTTCCATTGTTTATTCTCTATCAACAGTAGGGAAAATGAATTGATATACCACAGTTATAAAATCATTGATACTCAAAGTTTGCCCTTATCATATTTGTGTGTGTATGGGTGCCTGAGGTAAAAACATTTATCAAAGCTTGTGCTGTTGTTTAATTCAGGTGAACACTGGTAGGATAGACCTTTGATCAAAAAATGTTTCAGTTGTTGTTCTCCCTCCCCACCTCTCTTTCTCACATTGAAAGCATATCTACTACTACAAATATGTGCTTGCTAATCCCTTGAGTGCCTGCTTGGAGCAGCAGTGCACAGCCTATGGGTTGCATTATTCTTAAAGATTTGTGAAGATAAAAATCTTTCACTCTTGTAATTTTTAATAGAAAATAAAATGTTCTGGAGAAAAATACATTTTGCTGCAAAGACTGAAGAATTTTTCTTTGAAGAAAATTATGAAATGCTTATGTGTGTTTGTTGTATATGTATAGTGTATATAATTAGGTGTTTAGAGAACAGTTGCAATTGATGTTGATTTGCTGTGACTTGTATGTTAGAGGTTGGTTCACTGTCAAAATATATGATTGTAGGCAGATTTTGTCATACTCTTAGCTTCTCGATATTTTGAGCAGTCTTCTATTTTGAACATCTGTAGTAAATGATTGTATGCTAATAACAATGTGCCTTTCTCTTTAAGTGAAGAAACACTGAAAAAGTACTAAAATAGTGGAGTTGTAATTGATCGTAGCATAGTTGATATTAAATTCCAATTCATAAATCCTCTGACCCTGATTGTTCATACTGTAGTTATTTTAAGATTAGAAAAAAAAAAGCACTCTGCATACTGCTTCACAGATATATCAAGTTTTAGGCATCTTATGTTAAGTTGCTTTTTCAGGAATATTTTACAGATAAGTCTGCTTTTGAATGCAACAGAAAATTTTCTTCCTGGAAAAAATACAACAAAATTTTTGTCTATTGTCATTTAAATCAAGAACTAGGGGTTTATGGACAGAATCCTTCCATAAACCTTTTTTTTTTTTCTTAATTTCTACTGACTACATTAAAATTCAAGTGTATCTAACTTTTTAGATACATATTATTGTTGTTGCTTTTTAACATGCACTTTTCTATGCTTGCATGGGTTGGGTGGAATTTGTTGAGGTAGATTTTTCTACAGCCAGATGCCCATCCTGTCACCAACCTTTACCTGTTCCGATGTGAGGTGATATTTCTTCATGACCAGACACATTTTTATGTAAGATTGGAAATGAATGACACCACTTCCGTAAGAGTGCTACTCATTTACAATTATCATGTGAAGGCAAGGTAGGGATATATATATATGTGTGATGGGTTTCTTTCAGTTTCTGTCTACTAAATGCATTCACAAGGCTTTGATCAGCTCAGAGCTACAATAGAAAACACCTGCCCTGGGTTTCACACAGTGGTATGAAACTTAACCTTTTGATTGGTTTAGCAACTTTGTTACTAAACAGCTGTGCCTGCACCTCATAAAGTTAAGCAAATAGAAACAGTTAACTTTGTTGTTTTTCAATTTTTTTTGTTCCATACTTGCATTAAATTAGCTTACAGTATTGCAACATTTGTCACTGTCATTTCTCATCTGGCAAACCAACAACAGAGTCATCAGTGATAGATGGTGTGTCTTATTATTTATCATTTCTTTCTACTCCATGCTGACGTCATAGATTCAGTAGTTCAACAGGACTTAACAGGTCAGAGGATCACATCTTGTTTCAGTTCTGGCTTAGTTTCCATGGTTGGATGCTCATCTAACAGTATACATTCTTTTCATGGCACTAGCATTGTAGAGGTTGTCTTGCCCACAACAAAACTAAAGGTGTCCCTTAAAACCTTGTGTTTTTTCGGCTTCATTTACCAACCACTTTATAGAGTGCTTTTTTTTTCATGCACTAATAGTAGTGAGATCACCTTGTAACTCAGAGAGTGAAAGCACCTCCTCAATTGTAAGAGGTAATAGGGGACATTGATGACATTTGGTGAGGTGTTGTTAGAAGTTACAGTACGATGGAAGGAATGGATATATTGTTGTGAGGAGGTGGTGGTTGTGGAGAGAGCTGCAGGGGTGACTAAGGAGATGCTAGGGCACAGAGAGAATGGTGAGTGAAGTTTGCAAGACTGAAATACCACCCCTCTGCATTTGAGCATCAGGATTTAGAAGACTAGAGAAAGAAGGGTAGCAGAATATGAACGTGGAGGGAGGGGAGATCCAGAATATATAGGTTGGGTGGCATGGTATTATGTGTAGAGGAAGAGATGAAGAAATTGAGGATATAAGGTATAGAAAGAGCTGGGGATGCAGTAAATACACATTGAATGCTTTCATGGCAATTATGAGTGGCTTAGTATGATTAGTAGAATGTTTGTGTGTGTGTGTGTGTGTATTCATACAGATTTTTGCATGTTTCTTTAGTTAAATAGCACCCTTTCTGTTATTACTCACTTAACAGCATGGACTGAGTCCATTTTATTGTGCATTGCACTAGAGAGGTGGTTTTCCACGTCTAAAGAAGCTTCTCGACTATCATTCCTGAATTCAATATTTTATAAAGATATCAACACATATGTTGCATCACTGTTTTAAACTCAAATTCAACCACAATGCAATCTGACTTGCATGTAAAACTTTGAGAAACTGACAAGTTCTAGAATTTACCTGTTATATTGATATAAAAATATAGTCTGTGACTTACAGTAAACTCATTGCATCATTTACAGTGTTAGGTGTGGTTCAGCATAAAAATTGTCTCCATTATGTAGGCAGATAGGTTGGAGTTGCAAATATCCTTGGGCAGTCTCTTTAGTACTGCATAGAAGGAGATATTTAGGGTTTGAAAAGTTACAAAAGAAGTTCTCATGTTTGGTATTGAGAAGGGGTGGCTATGCTATCCTCCAATAAAGTTTACTTCCTTTTATATGTATGTGGAGGTCCACTCATGGCTTTCTGGTTAACTTTGCAACCACATGGTTTCAGGTTCAGTCTCACTGCATGGTGTCATGGGCCAATGTCTTCTACTGAGCCCCTAGTGTACCAGTGCCTTGTCATTGAATTCAGTAAATGGGAAATGTTTAGAATCTTGTTCTGTGTATGTGCGTGCATGCATCTTTGTGTTAGTTTGTTCACATCTTTGTAACTTAGTGGTTCTAGAAAAAAAGAAACTGATAGAGTATCAGGCAAAAATAAGCACCAGGATTTGATTTGGTTAACTAAACTCAGGTTAGTGCCCCAACATGTCTATAGTCCAATGACTGTAAAAGAGAGAGAGAATGTGTGTGTGTTTTAATAAAACATTGCTTATCTTGTCTTCATCTTCCATCCATTCCATCAATATTTCTCAGATTTTCTTTCAGCGTTGCCATTTTTAAAGTACAATTCTTAGACTTGTGGGCAGTGCTACATACATAAAATATAAATAGAAATATGATTAGCATAGTGTTATCTTTCAGAAGTCAATAACCATTTAATCATTTGTACAACTTGCTCTCTGACCTGTTGCTGATATAACATGGTTGCAAACTGGCAGCAACAGTTTGAGTTATGCTTTACAATTTGTAAACTATGATTCCTGATCACAATTGGGTTTTCCTGTTCTACTTCCTGCTTCAAGTTCTTTACCTTTTAGTCTGAATCCAGAACATTACTTTATGTATAATTACTTTGATAAAACAGATAATGGTCCTAGCTTGCTCATCCGATATCCTTTATTGTTAACTTGTGTTCCCTAGATAATTTTAAACAATTCGATACTTTCCTATAATTTCATTGTGAATATAAAAAATGTAAAAATTTGGGTTAAAAGTTGAAATAATATTAATAATGATTTGTTAAATGCTTTTATTTCCTTTCATTTTAGATTCGGGTTGATAATTTCGACTACATTGGTGTTGGTAATTCAACAAATAAAAAAGATTCCCAGGCAAATGCTGCTAGGGATTTTGTCCAGTTCTTAGTTCGGCAGGGACAGGTCCAACAATCAGAAGTGCCTACTGTAAGTACATATCTTGTCTTCAATCTTTTAGAAAACTTTAAAAAAAAATTTTTTTTTAAATTGACAATATTTGCATCTTAAATATGTCAAGTTTACATTAATATTCTATTATTGTTCATTCTTAGAGATGTAGCTTATCTTCACAATGCATTAGGTTGTTTACTATATATATATATATATATATATATATATATATATATATATATAAATGTTTAAATTTAAAATTAAAATCAGTCATGAATATGACTGTTTAAAGTAGCTGGCGAGGT